>CATIWM010481874.1:0-11818 GCA_949671775.1 Mallotus repandus
GCTACATTCTTCTGAAATTCACTTGGGAAGCTTGCTCTCCACTTGGTAACATAAACAGTCTTGACCACGAGTTATGGATTATATTTTCAAATTACTGAGGTAAGCATTAACTTGAGGTTATCATAGGTAAGACAACTCAAATGCTCTAAGACATATAACTCTTGGTATCGATGGATCAATTACAAGAATTCAAGAATAGAAGCACTCAATTAATCGTGACTAATTCAATAAATAAATTCAACAATAAAAAATTCTTTTCAAATAAAGTAATCATGAACTCATGCTCACATGTTCATATGTGCCATCTCAGGACTCCGAGCTGCTACCAATCAAAAATCCAAAAATCATCATCGACAATCAAGATTAAGAAGTATCTATAAGAAGATCAAAATAAAAGAAGAACTTTGAGCTTTCCAATACAAATCCAAAAGTCTTCAGCAAATGATCAAGATTGAGAGAACACATAACATTTAATAAGAATTCATCAAGATCTAAGAGCATCTGCTACAAAACCAAAAGGTAACAAATCACAACTGCACCAAGCACAATCACAACTGATCACTTCTACTTGACACCTAAAGAGGTGAGAGCTGTACTTAACACTACTAGAGAGTGTCAAATACACTTAACACTACTAGAGAGTGTCAAATACACTTAACATGACTAGAGAGTGTTAAGACCCTTAACACTACTAGAGAGTGTTAATTAGGTGCGAATTGTATTTAACACTACTAGAGAGTGTCAAATACACTTAACACGACTATAGATTGTTAAGAACCCTTAACACTGCTAAAGAGTGTTAATCGGGTGCAAACCATATTTCACACTGCTAGAGAGTGTCAAATACAGTTAACACGACTAAAGAGTATTAAGAACCCTTAACACTGCTAGAGAGTGTTAATTGGGTGAGGTAGCATTACTACTTTGCACGACACCAAGTAGGTGATCATAGCATTACCTAAAACCTAATCAGGTGAGGGTAGCATTGCTAGTTTGCATGACACCAATTAGGTGATTGTAGCACTACCTAACAACCCTCAATCGGTGAAGGAGATGTTGACACCAATTAGGTGATCCTAGCACTACCTAAAACCCTAATCAGGTGAGGGTAGTGTTGCTAGTAAACTCCCTAACACTGCTAGAGAGTGTTAAGTATTCCTTAACATTACAAGAGAATTTTAAGTACCCTTAACATTGCTAGGGAGTGTTAAGAACCCTTGATACTACTAGAGAGTATCAAGTACGATGCCTAAAGGGGTGGTCGTTGTATTTGCATATGTATGCTTGCATATCGTGTGCCTGATTGTATATCACTATCACGTGGTTGTCTTATTTACTTAAATCATCTTATGTGAAGAAATGCATCTTTGCCTATATCTCGAATTGAATCATTCTGTGTGTATCTCAAACTACATTATTTTATGTGAAAAAAAAGCATTATTACCATTTTCGTGTGAAACTTGCATTCATTCTTTACGTGAACCCTGAAATTGCATCATGCATTTTGCATTTTGCATTTTGCATTACATTATACATTTCACACTGCATCTCGTATCTCGTATATATCATTATCATTTTATGTGAACCCCAAAAATTTATCTCGTGTGAATCCCGAAAATGCATCTTATGTGAATCCTAAAATTGCATTTTGTATGAATCCTGAAATTACATCTTGCTTGAATCCTAAAATTGCATCTTGTGTGAATCCCGAAATTGTATCTTGTGTAAATCCCAAAATTTCATTTTGTATGAATCCCGAATTTGCATCTTATGTAAACCCTGAATTGCATTCTTGTGTGAACCACAAATTGCATATTACATGCGTCCCAAACTACATCTTGCATGATAGCCGAATCACCAAGCAACAATGAAGATCGAATCACAAACAACAAAAACTAGACAGACGTCCAAAGTCAATAGGACACTCCACAAGGTAAGTACCTCTCTTTAAAACTATTTTTAAATCTCTATAGTGCTTCACATGTATTGACATCAGCGCTAAGAGGCTATGTAACACACATGAAGCAGGGGGCAACTATCATACACTGAGTTTTGACTGTCCCTAAAAAATGTCCAATGATGAAAATATCCCTCCAAATATGACAAGTGTTTGTTCATTCGTACTGCCTCTAAAGCGTGCCGTGAGTTTGAAAAGCCCAAATCGAGCAAAATCGGCTACCGAATCATTAAGTTGTACCCCAATTTTATGAATTATGAATTATCGAAATGATAAGTAGCTCATTTCGAGCAACAATCGCTCAAAACTTGCAACTTGTCAGACCGGTGTTCATCTCGTAAGACCAGAGTTCAACTTCGTGAAAATTAGAAGTCAATTTTTGACCAAACGGACATCGAAAACACGTCCAAAAGGCCTAAGAATTTCCAAAAGTGACCCCAGAATAGTGTGCATAATCCTAAGAAGTAGCGCGTGAGCAAATTTATAGCGCATGACCACACTCGAACACACTTTGCTCACGTATGAAAATGGAAGCCAATTTTGACAAAACTGACATTGCAAATGCATCTAGGAGGTCCAAAAACCTAAAAAACACCTCTCAAAATAGCGCGATCGGAGCCCGGGAAGGCTGTGTGACACGTGTAAGAGTGCGTGATCACGCGCACCAGAGGCGTGATCATGCACAATATACGTGATCATGTGCTCCGGTACGCATGCACACACATAAAAGCGCACACACACGCCTTGGGACGCATGCTCATATATATTTTTTAACACATTTCCCTATAAATAGGGGTCTCTACATACACTGAAACACTATCAAATTGAAGACTCAAGAGTCCCAATTTACACACTTTTGGCTCACCCACTGCATTTTTGTAGGAGTTTTTGTACCACTTTTAAGCCAAACCCACCCTCATCTTTGTCAAAGCATGCTTCAAAGTTATATGACTTTGCATTACACACTTCATTTTCAACCTCTCGACGAGGACAGCTTGAAAATCCAACAAAGCTAAAGCTTCGGAAACATAAAACGACCTCAGTCAAATCTGGGGACCAAATAATCATTTTTGCACATTTATTTTATTATTCTACATTTTATTTTGCCATCGCCAACAGTTGAGAAATTGTTGTGATTATGTGATAAGACTAGTAATTTGCATGCTAATTGAATAATCTTTGTTTAGTTTTGCTCATAATAAATTGTCATTTTTCATTAACATGCATTCAATAATATGAAAGCTCATTTGTTTGAATTAAAGCTTCGATATCATGGTCCAATGATGCAATTATGGTTATTTATCATTTATTTTCTCATTTAGAAATGCTTTATAACAATTCCTACAAGAGCATGAATCATGTGCATCTATTTGATCATTCATGACATATTGATCATTTATTTTGTGCTCACTTAATGAATGGATAGAATTGCATATAGTTGTGTTAATCTCTATTTTACAAGTGTATTTTAGATTAGGACTAGATTACATTTCCTCATTTTTTTCTTTTCCATATGTATTTACTAGGAAAGCCATGTAAATAATTGTACTTAATTTTCTTTACTTTCCATTATTATCATTGTGCTTGTATGGATATGCATATATCAACTGCCATACCAAAACTAAGGTCATGCGGTAGCCATATATCGAGTATTGTATAATGAGAAATAGTTAAAAAGTAAATGTGATCTCCTAAACCTAGAATCTCTACTGGGGACAATACTCGTTGAGTGACCTGATGCCGTCCCTTTCATCTTCTCTTAGTTTTCAAAAAACTAGGTGGCAACTCCAAACATAAAGCGTCTCGTATCCCCCCCAAAACCAATCATTTGTCCCTGTCCCATAAACAAAATGGATGTCCCATTTGGTAAAGTTGTCTCAAAAACACAACCAAACAAATAATGTCACTCATAGTGTATATTGAAGGGAATAGATTACACACACCGAAATATAGTGGAAGCATGGCGTGAGCACAAAACCAGTTAGGATAAATTTCAAAAATTTTTCTTTATGTGTAACCCTTGCATGAAAGGTAAGAATTTCAAAACTACTAAGATCATAACACATTAATGTACACAACTAATTACTTGCATGCTTAATAGACAACATAAATCAAAGATTCACAAAACAACCAAAACACAAATCATGGCAAGAGACCTAAATCTAGAGTTTAGTAACTTTTACAAACTCCAAATGTCGATAGCACGCTTGATAGGCTTTAGGAAATGGTTGATGCAAATCTACAAGCTCCTAGCTCCCCAAGTGTGAAGCCTCTAGCTTGAAACACACAAGTGGCACCGGAATGACTCCAAGCCTTAAAGAATCTCTACCCGTAAGCTCCTCCTTTGTGGTGACCCAAAAGCTTGCTAGAGCTCCTCTCCTTGCTTAGATGATGTAGGACTTCTTGCCTCTTTTGGATGGATGCAGCCTTCACTTGAACAACTCTTGTACAAGGGATGTTGATAATGGACTTATAAAGTAATACAATTCTTATATCTCTCACTCACACACTTATAAAAAGAAGAAGAAGAAGAAGAAGAAGTCCTAACTCTTGAGAACTCTTTCTTATTTTCTCTCTTTTTTTAATCTCTCTAAGAAAGTAGTAAGTGTTCTTGTGTAGAGAATATCCACTAATTTAGTGTATATGTTAGAGACTAATTTTGTATGTGTAGAGATCCTCCACTAACTCAAGCTTGCGTATTGATAAGCCATCTCATGCATGCAGAGATTGTCCACTTACCTTTTACTTTTGCATTAAATAAGTAACCTCATGCATGTAGAGATTCTCCACTAAATAAAGGTGCATGCTTATGACACTTTGCCATAGTGTCACTCATGCAATCATATTGCATGGAAATCACATGCTTAGGTGGTCACCATGCAAGCATGAGCATCATATACTTCTGCTTATGTGGCACCTCCTTTAATAAGTGGGCTTTAATTAGTTGGGCTTATTTAACTCTTAAATGAGCCCACCTCTACAAAATCCACTAATTAGATTTATGAGCTTTATTTAACACTTAAATAAAAAGCCCTTCTCACTAATACACTAAATTATTTAAGCCCATCCATCATCCATTAAGCCACATGCATATGTCCCATCTCGTGATCCATATCCATATTAGTATTGGTGGAAAATATTAATTTGGTCCTTAAACTTAATATCACATATTAAATTAAATCCAAATTAATATTTAATAGTCCTAACCATTGAATTAGATTTTGGGATATACTAGATCCCTGCACAAGCGAAAATCCAGTTCAATTAATTATATTAATTAATTAAACACTTTAATTAATAATTAAATTAATAGCTATCATTATCGATGCTACTCTTATGTGTGTGACTTACTAGGTTCAAGTCAAAATGGCAGTGGAAATAAATAATATTAACTCTTAATATTAATGGAAACTCTTTCCAAGCTCAATGTGAAAATCCCAATTAATCACATTTAGTTTCCATAAGTAGTGAGTGACCCCTAGCATAGATGTCACGACTACCCAATTGGAAATGAATGTTATCTATAGATTCATAAGAACCATAGAACATAATTATCGTGCACTTGATGTCCCTTCATTTCAATATCCTGACATCAGCTAGAGTCATGGTCAGTCAAACTCTAATTGCCTCAATTATATGACCTAATCTTCAATTTAATTCTCGATAAAATAATACTTCTACAAAAAATACTTTCTAGCACCAAAACTCTTTTCGGGTAAGTCAAGTTTGACTTGGCCAGGTACTTATTCATCGAGAATAACTTAAATAGCATAAGATCTTATTCCAGTTAACTCCAGGTAATGAATTATGTCTTAGCCGATCACTCATCCCTATATATAACCGACTAGAGCCACCACACGCCATATATCCATACATGGCTAGCATAGGTATGTAAGCGGTAACAAACTCTAACCAATCATATGTGGATGACTATGTTGCCTCAGGTCAAAAGACCATATGCACCATTATGTCCAAGATAGTGATTGTTGACAAAAGTGAATTTCTATGCAATCACTTATCTTACGTCACAATTCGATCCACCCATCACATGAGTATCTACATGTCTATTCTGATATCTCATATCAAGTAGCATGAGACTCACTGCCTCCCACTATCGATATCACATACCGATCAAAGAAAATAGACAAAGGTGATAGTCTATGGATTAATACTACCTATATATTAATCCTATGACTACAAACATTTTATAGCATATGTACTAAAAAAATTTTATCACTCATATTATCAACTCTTGATAATAAATTCTTTTAACATAATGCTAAAGGGTAAATAGTCAAGTAAACAAACACTTTATTTAATTGTCACAGGGATAAAAGTGCAATGTTATTTATATTACAAGAAATGGCACTAGGGCACATCTATACTAACATGTATCACATTAGTATATATAGAGAATGCATGTAGACACAATACATGGGATGTATTAATTCTCTACACACTTCTTTGTACACATATTGGATATACAACTTACATTCTTATCATGATGAGTTGTATACTTATCATGTGATTAAGGTTTGCTTTTTCAATATATAAATACATAACCAAAGCTATATTAAAAGGTTAGAGAGAACTTTTTTGTAGAGACACAGAAAGGAGAGAAACACACACACTAAATAAACCCTAAGTATTCTTGCAAGGAGATAAAATTAGTGCAAGTTTGGTGAGGGTCATTAGAAAGGCTACTTGCTACTAATCTAATCAAGGTAAGAAGGTGATTTAGTGGAGCTTTGGTGTTTTAAGCTAGTGGCCTAACATTTGGGAGGCTTGAGCATTTGATTCGAGAAATGAATCCAACTACATTAAACGTTGTAGATAACTATTATGGTCTGCATCAAACTTTGGAGTTTGTAAGTATTCCTAAACTTAGAATTCCTAAGTTGATGGTTGTATGTGTTATTTTCCATTTAGCTATGTGTAAATGCAAAATGTATCTATGGGAAAGGAAATCTTCATGT
Organism: Mallotus repandus; assembly: GCA_949671775.1. Taxonomy (NCBI): domain Eukaryota; kingdom Viridiplantae; phylum Streptophyta; class Magnoliopsida; order Malpighiales; family Euphorbiaceae; genus Mallotus; species Mallotus repandus. The sequence goes on from CATIWM010481874.1 coordinate 6,934, forward strand.
TTTGAAGGGTTATGCAAGTGAAAATTTTAAAAATTCACCCTATTTGAGGCTTGTGCTCACCACACTTAAAAGTTGCATAAGCATTTCCTTACAATGGTATCAGAGCCCCTTTTTGCACTTTAAACATGCTAAATTTGATGATAATTGCAAGTGTTATGATTATGATTATTTTTAATTGCAAGTGTTATTGCTAAACATATGGAAAAATAGTTAAAATTATGTTCCAAGGATGCTCACGATCATGAGGAGCTGCCTCAAGGTCGTGAGCATCACTAGATTGGCTAAATTGTGAACTTCAGTTAAATTTTAGGGAGGCAGTGCTCCTCATGATCGTGAGGATGAGTATGTACCTTAAAAATCACATTTTCATGCATTTATGCTATGAAAATTAATCCTAACATGCAATACTTACATCTTACTTGACTTTTGCTTGACATACATGCATGGAATGATCATGGACTTAGATTACATCCTTGGTTTTGTAATAATAATTAATTTTATTATCAGATATGTAATTAAATGTTAATTATATAGTATTAGGATGTAATATTTACCTTGGAATGTCAAGGATTGAATGTATATCACAAGAGTTGTGACATGGAGCTTGAAGTGTTCAAGATGGAGACCTATGAAGATGGTGACAAAGGAGTTTTATGCTTAAAGGCATTTCTTAAATCATTTTACTTTATAATTTATTCTAAGAATTAGAATAGGAATAGGAAAGGCCCTTGATCTCTCTATATTTGTGCATCCATCTTGCATGTTCTATGTATATATGTGATATATATGTTGTAACATACTATATTTGATGCCATGAAATATATGTATGTGATATATATATATATAACTGGCTAATGTGCAAAGTGAGACCTTAATTAATGACCCAAAAATCTTCCAAACAAAATTTAGGTCTTAGCTCTCCATTGGAGCAATAACTTGCATCGTTTAGGATTATGTACATCGGTTATGGATATATAGGGATGCACATAAAGACCAAGAGATTCATGTAGTGTTATTGTTAAACATGAGATGTTGTGGGTGTATGGATACACTATGGGCCAAGAATGGCAAATAAGAGTACCTGAGGTTTATATTGTTTAAATCCATACATTAAATTGATTCAGTGGGGTGGACCTAACTAATGTGAAGAGACCAAGAATGGCAATTATATGTACCTGAGGTCTCTAAGCATTAGGAACCTCACATGAGATGGAATCTCACATGAGATGTGATGGGCAAGGGTTGCCCACTTAATGTAAACTAATATTCCAAGAATGGCAATGTGGACCTAAGGAATATTAGTGACCCATTAAGAACTCCATCACCCACTAGAAATCCATCCAACAAGGTATTTTAATTTTCCTATTTTAGAAGTGTAGGATTTGCCAAATTAGTGGGAGGCCATTATGATTCAAGACTAAGTTTAATGGTAATTTTACCAATTTCATAAACTAATAATCTTGTTATATTTTGCAACAATTGATAATATGAGGTCATCAAACCCACTAAGCATCATTCTTGAAAACCATTGACTAACTGAACCAAATTTCATTGATTGGCTACGAAATCTAAAAGTTGTTTTAGCCTTCAAACGCATTCTATATGTTTTGGAACAAAGTCCTCCCGGACCCCTTCCACCTAAAGCTATGCAAGAAGAGCGTGACACTCTTTAAAAATGGAAAGATGATGACTTACAAGCAATTTGCATTATGTGGGCTTCTATGAGCAATGAAATTCATAGACAACATGAGAAGTACACTAATGCAAATGCAATCCTACTTCACCTACAAGAGTTTTTTGGTGAACAAAGTAGGACCGCTAGATATGAGATATCTAAGCGGCTTTTCCATGCTAAAATGAAGGAATGAGAGGATGTTGGAGCTCATGTGAAGTCTATGATTCATTCCATTGAGGAAATTGAGAGTCTAGATTTCATGATGGATGCTCAACTTCAAATCGATTTAATCTTACAATCCCTTCTAGAGTCATTCAGGAAAACCATTGCAAGTTTCCATATGAATAAAATTAAGTGCACACTTGCGGAATTATTAAACATGCTAGTGATGGCCCAAAAGGCCGTTCACAATGAAAAAGGGAAGGAGGTTGCTTTTATTGCCTCTTCTAGTGGGACTAAGAAGAACAAGGGCAATAAAAGCAAGAAAGCTAAGGAAAGAGTTTCTAAAGGTACAAGAGGTGTAAGCAAAAACAAAAGCAAATGGAAAGTTGAGAACAAAGGCAAGGGAAAGTGTTTCTATTGCCAAGGAGATGGAAATTGGAAAATAAATTATCCTAAGTTCCTTGAATTGATCAAAGGAAATGACAAGATTGGATGAGGTGAAACTTTCTCTAATTTAATTATTTCTAAATGTTCTAAGAGCTCATCTAATGCATGGGTATTGGATACTAGTGCTAGTTCTCACATATGTTCTTCCTTGCAAGGTCTAGCAAGTGAAAGAAGGTTGGGGTCAAATGAGATGACTTTAAAGCTTGAAGATGAAGCAAGTGTTGCTGCCAAAGCTATGAGAACCACCTCTATTGACTTAAATGATCATGTTTTATTATTGAACAATGTTTTATATGTATCTAATGCTTATAAGAACATCATCCCTATTTCTAGTTTGATTAGACAAGGTTATAAGTTTTTATTTGAAAGAGATGTATGTACTATCTATTTTCATAATGAGATAGTTAGCATGGGTTATATATTACATGGTCTTTATTATATTGATAATAAATCCTATAACAAACAATATCCAACCAATCTAAATGTTGTGAATACAATGCTAATTGACAATGCCTCTAATCCAAAATATCTATGGCACTTGAGATTAGGTCAGACTGTATATGATAGAATCACAAAGTTTGAAAAATTAGGAATCTTGAGTAATCTTGAAAGCTTGTATCCAAGGCAAGATGACCCGATCACCATTTGTTGGACAAATAGAAAGAGCTAAAGAAATTTTAAAAATTATACATAGTGATGTATGTGAGCCATTTAATCAAATGGCAAGAGGTGAGCTCTACTACTACATTACTTTATAGATGATCTATCAAGGTATAGAAATTTATATTTAATGAAATAGAAAAGTGAATCCTTTGAAAAGTTCAAGGAATTCAAGGTCCAAGTAGAGAACCAAACGGGAAGAGGTATTAAAATCCTATGATTGGATCAAGGAGGTGAGTACTTAAGTATCGAATTTATTTAATTCCTTAAGAAACATGGCATTATTTCAAAACTAACACTACCCAGAACACCACAACTAAATGGTGTATCCCAAAGGAGGAATCGAACTCTTTTAGATATGGTCAGACCAATGATGAGCTATAAGAATTTGCTTATTTTCCTTTGGGGGTTTGCATTACAAATTGTTGCTTACATCTTAAATCGTGTTCCATCTAAGTCTGTTTCTACCACACCATATGAGATATGGTATGGTAAGGCACTAAGTCTTAAGCATGTTAGGATTTGAGGATGCCTAGCTTATATCAAAAAGCTGAAAACAGACAAATTGGATACAAGGCCAATTCAAGGTAGATTTATTAGATATCCTAAAGATAGTTTAGGATGTTATTTCTTTCTTCCTGCTGAACAAGATATTGTTGTAAGTAGAGATGCCATATTTCTTGAGAAAGAGTTTCTGTAAGAGGATGGTAGAGGAAGGAAGATATTATTAGAAGAGGAATCTTCCAATGAGGCCAATCAAGTTGATCAAATGGATATTAATCAAGAGTCTAATCCCACTAAAAATATCATCACACCAACTCCTAGAAGATCAAGTAAGGTATCTCATCCACTAGAGAGATACGATTTTCCACATGATATGCAAGAGTTGCATATTCATGATGATGATTGTACAACATATGAAGAAGCTTTATCAGATAAAGATTCTTCAAAATTGCTTGAAGCAATGAAATCCGAAATGGATTCCATATACGCAAACCAAGTTTGGACACTTGTTTATCCACCTGAGGGTATTGTACTTATACGATCTAAATGGGTCTTCAAGAGAAAGATTGGTGTAGAAGGAAAGGTTGATACCTATAAAATGTAAGGACTCGGTTCTGCAATTAACAAGTGTAGTGAGCACTAACCTAAAATTCGGTGAAATTTCAAAAATTTTCACTTGCATAACCCTTTATAACATGAAGAATTCCTTTCCTATAAATCCATTTTGCATTTTACACACAACTAAATGGCAAACAACACATACAAGCATCAAACTAGGAATTCTATATTTAAGAATACTTACAAACTTCTAAGTTTGATGTAGACAAAATTAGTTATCTACAATCTTTGATGTAGTTGGATTCACCTATTGAATCAAATGATGTAGCCTTCCAAATGTTAGGCCTCTAGCTTGAAACACTAAAGCTCCTCCAAATCACCTTCTTGATAAGATTGGATTAATTGTAAGTAGCCTTCAAATGACCCTCACAAAACTTGCACTAATTTAATCTCTTTACAGCAACACTTGGGTTTATTTTGTATATGTGTTTCTCTCCTTTATATGTGTCTACACAAAGTGTCTAACCCCATTAGAAACATATCTTAGGTTATGTATATATAAGTAGAAAAACCAAAACCTTATCACATGATGAGTGTACAACTCATCATAATAAGTATACAACTTGTATACTTATATAGTGCACCAAGAATTATGTAGAGAATTAATACATCTCATGTATATGTCTACATACATTCTCTACACTTAATCATGTAACCTAATCTTGATTTGGCCAAGGTCAACATTTTACACATTAGAGATAATGTGCCTAATATGCCAAGCCTAATAAGCCAAGCTTAATACTTATCATTTGCAATGGTCAACATTATACACTTAAGAGATAATGTATGTCTAACATGATAAATTTGTCCATTCACCAA
>CATIWM010481879.1:0-18632 GCA_949671775.1 Mallotus repandus
AACTAATAATTTCTCACACCAACTAATAATAATTAACCTTTTTTAGTTTTGACCATAACTTTTCTTCTTTTGATTAGGACCACATATTTGTTATAGTAAAACAAATGTAGTTATTCAACACTATTGGTATAAAAAATTCAAACGTTTCAAATTTTTGACAAATTTATCCTAATTTTTAAATTTTGATGAAATATTTTAACTTATCCAATTTATTAATATAAATAATTATTTATTTAAAATTAAATAAATAATACATACATAATAATAAAAAATTATATTTACTATTGAAAAGTGTTAAGATAATAAATGATTTTCATTCTAATAATTTAAAAAATAAAGATATTTTTAATATAAATAATTATTACTCTAGATAATTTAAAATTTTGTATTATTTCTTAATTATTTATTTGAAAGTATGTGAAAATATATATCTAACTTTTTTTGAAAGAAAAAATATCTAACTTTAACATTCAAAAAACATTTGTCATATTTTATTACACATATATATAATTTTTGAAATTTTATTAAAATAATAGTCTATCATAAATTTAAAACTTTATCATATGTAAATTTAATTTTTTAATTTTCATGTCAACACTTTTTATTCAATTATTCAAATGATTTTTAAATTAAAATATTTTTTCAAAATAAAAAAATGAAATAAAATTGTCAAAAGTCGTAAATGTTTGAATTTTTTCTGCCTATAGACTTGTATGAATTTTACAGCAGGATAAATTGGACATTTTACATATGCTACATCAACATATTTTATTTAATTTTTATCAAATGCTTATTTGTGCTAAAATTGCAGAAAATTAATGAGATTGTGACAATTTTTGCTAAAATTAAAAAGTTGGGATAAAATAACGGTACAGGTTTGCGGCCCTTCCTGCGCCAACATACATCCAATTGCATAGAGTGGATGCGTCAGCATGAACATGAAATCCGTTTGGATTTTTCATACGAATAGGCCTTAGCCATTCATTATTCTTCCATGAATATACATACTATTCCTTGCCAGCAGTTTGGTTCAGTAGTCCAGACTTGCAATGCAAGGTTTCCAATGGCCAATTGGCGGATTCTTACTTAGAGCATTACATTACATCCCGTAGTTAAATATAAGTGACAAATGTGTATGTTTTACACAATAACCCATAAGTAACAAGTGTGTATCTTTTAAAAATATAATTGTTAAATGTGATACACCCCAAATAGATGACAATTTTTTTTAATATGAGAGACGTAAATATATATATATATATATATATATAATGATTACCAAGTTTGTCAAGAACTCGAAAGTACTTGTCCTTAGCCCAAGCTTGGTAATGAAATCCGAGTCTCCGCCGAGCTTCATCTCCAACAATAAATTCTTTTCCATAACTTCCGACAGGAACAGATCGTTTGGTGGGAGGAGCTGAGACTTTAAGTGGTAGCACATTTATAAATAATTTCATGCCATATTCACAATGCTTGCCTACTCCACAGATGTACCATTTTCTTCCTGGAGTTACCAAAATAATTGTGTCATTTCCGGTGGTTAGTGCCTCACTAACTGGCAGCCTCGCGCAGTTTTGGAAGCCGGTTCCATTCACCCGAAACACGTTGTGAGCTCCAACTAGATATTTGAAAACTGAAAATTCAAGTTCTTATTGTTGTAATTTAACAAATGCTTGTTAAGATTAAACTAAACGTGAAAATAAAATTAATTCAGCATTTTTTTTGGGTGTAATGTTGTAGTGTTAGCTTACCTACATAGAAGTTACAAGTATTAGTTGTTAATATTTGTAATTAGAGGGCATTTGAGTTACTATCTATGGTAGAAACACTAGAAATATGGATGTTACTATGAATCAAATCTAAGACCTCAAAATTTCAGGCTAGATATATTGGTCTTAAGCCTCATCGGCTTTTAACATTGAATATGTATACATACCAAGCTTGTCTCCAACATGAAATTTCTTGCCATAAGCCCAAGCTTGGTAATCAAAATTTAGTCTCCACCCTGCATCATCCCCAACAATGTTTTCTTTTCCCCAACCTGTTATTGTTGGAGCAATGGCAGCAAGATCAAAGCACAAAAACGAATGAAAAAATACGCGTACCAAAGGAGGCCATTGAAAGTGGCTAACTAGCTCTCAATAGAATATGATCACTTGGAGGAGATTACAGCAAGTATTTATAGAGTTCATAGGATGTGTGAAGTGCCTACACTAGATGCAACATTCACAAAGGCTAATCATGGCGAATAGAGAATCAAAGACCAGTCATGTATTTGCTACAAATTAACCAATTAATTGATTTTAGACCATTTCAAGAGCTTAGCTTGGAGTTTATGACCACGAACAGCATGATCCAGACATTATGTGCTTAATCTTTTTTTTAATAAAAAAAAATATTCATTATTATTTTTTATTTTTTTTCTGTTGGATACTAAAATTTTTATTAAGAAAAATAATGTCTTGAATGCTCATACATTTTGTAGGTTAATTTTTTTTTTTATGGGTTAACAATTTTTTCATTAAAATGTTTTACATCAGAGACTTGTAGGTTAACTGAAATTAAAACCTTTATACTTTGCCATCAGCCCATTGGGTGTCGTTAACACCAACCTCCCAACCTTGATCATCACCAACTCCATAATGAGTTGCCATGGCAAGTGGAAGAAGGATTGCAACTGTTGTGTATGGCTCATTTACACTAGGAAGTGAACAGATGTTGGAGTAGAGCGTCACGTTAAAACACATCACACACAATTATAAAGTTGCACGTAAAAGCGATTTATATAGTTTAACATGTGCACATCATAATGTTAAGGGAAGATTTGAAGATATTATTAACATCGGACTGCCGGCAAAGGGTCGGCTCGAAAAAAAAAAAAAAAAACATTGGATCATCTGTATGTTTTTTAATCATAAGGTCTTTTGTAACATATTAGATATGGGGTTAAATCTCATTCCTACTTTGTGACTAGTGTTGGATAAAGTATCCGGTGAGAATTCAAATGCAGAATCTGTTGCTATCAAATATTTTCACATACAATAAGAATGAGAATTTAAACAAAGGATCTCCTGATGTGAAACAATAAGCCAATCCTTTGAATTTTGTTTACACATATTTGATGAATGATATAATTTTCTCATAAATATATAAATGTTGTAGTGATTAAAATTAACTCTTAAACAGAACTATTTCATGCATACATTTTGCAACCAAAAAAAAAGCAATTTACTCTATATACCGAAAAAATAATGTTTCTTCTTTCAAGTGCCTTTATATATATATATATATATATATATAATATCATTAGTATTTGATAGTTATAAGAGCTTTTATTATTTCAGAATTTGAGATAGATAGACCTATACACCTGTCTTTTCATAACTAAAAGACGTATTCAATAATTTAAAGGAATTAAAAGTCCTTATCCATTTTTTTCTAAGTGTCTTTTAATTTGCTTATATATATATATATATATATATATCTCTTTGAACTTAGTTTCCTTCACCCGAAACATGTTGTGAGATAGGATGAGACATTAGGCAGCAGCAAAAAATTAAATCAAATTATGAACTATATTGTTCAAATAAATTAAGGGCATTGAGTGTAGATATTGTAAACTTGACTATTGATAATTAAATCTAAATGATAGATCTCTAAATTTATTGTCTACCATAAGAAAAAAAAATTCAAATTAGAGCCTTCTTCTCTACTAGATAACCAATCCCATTATAAATATGAACATATAAAAGAATTGAAATTGAAATAAATAAATAAATAAATATATATATATATATATTAAAAAAAAGTGATGGCCAATTGGTTATTTTCTTTTCAAAAGAAAAATATGGCTATTGCGTACCTTTAAACTCCCAACTTGAGATTGATGTATTTCCAACTCCGCCAATTCCAGTTCATTTCGAGTTTCTTTTTTTTTTTCTTCTTTTTTCTTTTCCTCATATCACCATTCTATTATTAACATTTGTCTCTTTAAGGATCACTTGTATAATTTATAAGGGGATAGTAATTAGTGAAGTACTAGTTGCAGTACTTAAGCATCCTCTATTCTGTGTAGTACATGCTAGTACTTTTGTACTTGATTTTTGACATAGTTAATTATGAGATTCTTATAAAATGTCAAGAATATCTTTGAGGACTGAGGAGGATTCTTGTCTATTATAGGTATGTATATTATGGTTATATTTGTGATACATAAATATTTTATACCTAAAAAATGTTCAAAACTAAGCCGTCTTTCTCCTTATAACAGTGATTTTCTAAGGTGATTTTGGTTATAAACCTTTTTTTTTTCTTTTTTACTTGTATGTTATAGATTTATGTTGGAATTATAATATTTTGTTAATAGTATCTCCTTTCAAGTGAGGTTTTAATAGGTAAATAATTATGTATTGATCTAAATTTTTTTTTTATTTTTGGTGGTTTTTATGATGTTTGATTCTTGATCTATTTCTATAGATTTTGATAGATCTAAATTTTTTTTCAGTTTTGATAGTTAAATCGAGTTGATGGTGTTCTCTTTGATCAATTGATCCCTCTATACAATCTATACATGTTTGGTGTGAATGGATTAATTCACTAAAAGAGAAGTCATTGAGTTCAATCTTTTACTTGTTTTATTCTATTAATTAGTACTAGTAATTTTCTATAACTTATTAGTACTGTATTTTCTTGTGTAAATTAGTTTTTGTATGTAACCTTGATCAATTTTTAGTAAAATATCAATTTTAATTGTTTAAAAAATATTTTATAGTTAATTATTAATTAATAAAAATAAGATAAATATATATCATCAATATAGCTGTCATTTTTTTAAACTTTTCCCTTGTACGTCAAACATAATTTTATGACCAGTATTTTAAACATTCATTTGCATGATTAGTGAGCCGGTAAGAGAGTTTCAGATTTTTGGGCTTAAGCAAATATACGGGGATTGTTTTTATTCAAATTGGAGAGAGAAAAAAATAATTATAGCAATGAAGCCGGCTTAATTTGTAAAATATTTTTGGTGATGTGAAATTCAATAAACAAAATTTTCAAATTTATAATCTTGACGATGCAAACTTAATTAATTGGTAAGCACTGTCATTTAAGATTCATTAACATCTCCACAGTTTTGTGCTTCCATCATAAAAACTATCTAAATTTGTTGCCAATTTTTTTTATAAAAAAAATAAGAATGTATTGTGGCCTCTGTATTTTTTATTTTTTTTTATCAATTTGATACATTTATTTATAGTTTTGTTATTTCAACATTTGAACTTTCCTAAAATGTAATTTTAAACCTCTGTTATTACACGTGATATGAAATAGTGAATTCACATGTGTCATAAGAGTTTAACTGATAAAAAATTAAAAATAGTGGCAAATACAGAGAGTGACAAATATATTATATCATTAAATTATTTCATTTTAAGTGAGTTTAAGTGTTAAAATAAAAAAATTGTAAGTTGAGGTGTTAAACTGATAAATTGTGTCAAGATCAAGACGGATATATTATATCTATTTTAAATATATTATATTCGATAACTAAATTTTAACACATAATAGTAAATGTTTATATATATTAGTTAAATATAAAATATTTTAGTTTGAAACATTGGTATTTATAGTTGACTGTACTCTAACTAATTCAGTTTAATTCGGATAAAATCATAAAAACAGTAAAAATTTAAAAATAATTAATTTAACGCAACTGTATATACCACTATTCAAACTCAAAATATCAGTTAACTGAAATCAACCCTTTCAATTGGTGTAGGTTGGACACAGAGAAAAATTATAAGTAGAATACTAGTCCTTTCAAGACTTTTAATAAATTAAAACAAGAATTAAACAGTAAAAATTATTGCATGAAACGCCATGCATGCACCCTTTTGAAGGAAAAATTACTCAAACAGAAACAGTACTAAGATTCATCCAACTAATTCTAGTTAAAGACCACCAAAACAGACACATGATAATAACTGATCCTTTTGCACGCTATGAAGCTTATGGCATCACAGTCAAGAAAAGCTTCATGCCATATTCACAATGCTTGCCTACTCCACAGATATACCATTTTCTTCCTGGAGTTGCCAAAACAACTGTATCATTTCCGGTTGTCAACGCCTCAGTTGCCGGCGGCCTAATGCAGTTCTGGAAGCCAGTTCCATTCACCCGGTATACATTGTGAGCTCCAGGTTTATACTTAAAAACTGCAAAATGATTAGCCATTCGTCATTCTTCTAGGAATGCGCATACTATCAATAGCTTGTGCATGGTTTAGTTCATTAATGGAGCATCTGCCTTGCGATGCAAGATTTTCAATTTCCAATTGGCCAATTGGCAGATTCTTTCTTATATTAAAAGCATTACGTCCAATAGTTAAATATAATAATAAATACTCTATGTGTACTCTGTGTATTTTATACAATAACCAGTAAGTAACGACTGTATACGTTTTACAAATATAATTGTTAAATATAATACACCTGAAATAGATTTAGGAATTTTTTTTTTTTAATTTGAGAGACGTAATTAGTTAAAAATAGATATGTAAAATGGAAAGGGTAAAATAAAATTACCAAGTTTGTCACCAACTCGAAAGTACTTGTCCTTGGCCCAAGCTTGGTAATCAAATCCAAGTCTCCACCCAGCTTCATCTCCAACAATGAATTCTTTTCCATAAGTTCTGACAGGAACAGATGGTTTGGTGGGAGGAGCTGAGACTTTAAGTGGTAGCACATTTATAAATAATTTCATGCCATATTCGCAATGTTTGCCTACTCCACAGATGTACCATTTTCTTCCTGGAGTGGCCAACACAATTGTATCATGTCCGGTGGTTAGTGCCTCACTAACTGGGGGCCTCACGCAGTTCTGGAAGCCAGTTCCATTCACCCGAAACACGTTGTGAGCTCCAACTGGATACTTGAAGACTGAAAATCAAAGTTCATATCATTGTATAATTTGTCTAAGCCTTATCAGCATTTAACATTGTATATATCTATATATAGACACACACACACACGTACCAAGCTTGTCCCCAACATGAAATGTCTTGCCATAAGCCCAAGCTTGGTAGTCGAAATTTAGTTTCCACCCTGTATCATCCCCAACAATATGTTCTTTTCCCCAAGCTTTAATAGTTGGAGCAATGGCAGCAACACAAAGCACGAAAAAGAATAAAGCAAGACGAGAGGAGGCCATTGAAAGTAGCTAGCTAGCTCTCAGAAGAATATATTTTTGGTAGATATGTGATCACTTGGAAGAGACTATACAACAAGTATTTATAGAGTTCATAGGATGTGTGAAGTGCCAGCAGTGGATGGAACATTCACAAAGGATAATCATGGCGGCATTGCCGAATAGAGAATCTAAGACCAGTCATGTATTTGCTACAAATTAACCAATTAATTGAAGTTATGGCCATTTCAAGTGCTTAGCTTGGAGTTTATGATCACGATTATATACTTAAATATTCATGAATTTATTCTAATTAATGGGTCAAATTAAGTTATAAAATGTTAGATTCTCAGAGTTCCTAAGACTATGTCAACATGTATTGTTAATTATAAATAACTAATTAAGAAAAAAATTTTAGCTTTTTCTTTTTTTTTTATGTCCCTCATTAAATTTTTATTAAAAAGTAAATATATGGTCTTGAATGGTTATATATTTTTGGCTGAATGCATAGTTTCACCTTTGAACTTTACACTATTAATCTTTGACACTTCTCAACTTTTATTATTTTCTATTCAACTTCTAAACTTTTATTTTGAACATTTTTCACCTTTTAATTTGTATTCTTTGATTCTATTTAACCCATATAATATCAAAACGAATAAAAATTTAATTTCAAATAATTTTAAACACATAAAATGCTAAAATTAACTTCAAAATAATATAAATAAGATTAAAAATTAATATAAAAAAGTAAAAAAAAAATTATTTTTAATAATATTCTCTCTTTGATTAAATATTATTTTAGTTTATATAAGTTTCTCATGTGTTCATATAAATATTGATTCATAAAATACTTCAATTTTATGTATTATAGGGGCTAAATAGGTTCAAAATAAAAGTTTTAAAAGTTGAATATAACATAATAAAAATTGAAGAGTGCTAGAAGTTAATTGAGTAAAGTTTCAAGGGTGAAACTATTCATTTAGTCTATATTTTTCATTATAATATATTAATAGTTGAATGACGGCAGATTAATAGGTTTTTTTTTAATAAAAGTAAACTTCATGAACAAAAACTGCAATACAAAGAGAACATCAGTTTTCATGATGGTGAGTAACTTCGTATATATATATATAGAGGCTAGGTTTTCTCTAAAAGCTTCTTCTTCCGCAATGGTTCTTGATGTGTCATTGACTGATTTAAGCGTTCTGCCTACAATCAACAAAGGGGCTACATTGCCATTAAAATTGATCAAGACATCTACGAGCAACAGTTGGCTGCCTGCCAATATGCTTTAATTGCTCGTATTATTTTATCAAAGGGAGAATCTCCATGGAAGTTAGTTGATTTGAAATGCAAACTTTCTTTGGTTTGGGGTCTGTCTAATAACTGGAAGCTTATCTCTTTGGGTTAAGGATATTATAATGTAATTTTGAGTTCAAGTTCTGAAAAAACAAGAGTATGGAGTCGAGGACCAATTACTCTTAAACTGAGGATCCTTCGCTTACAGTCATGGTGATGTGATCCAGCAACAAGCCTTGGAGTTCTTGGACAAATTGGACAAAGTTCGGTAGTGGCAGTTTCATAAATAAAGTGAAGTTATGGGTCTCGAATTTTAGTATTTTCGGTGGCTATTTTGGATGGAAACGGGCCTCTGAATCCAAGTCACAAGCTTTTCTTGTGTAGCCCTATGGATTTTGGCCAAATTCGCACGTTTAGGCCCTCTAAATGTTGTTATTCTATTTTAATGATTTTTCCTATTTTCATTAGGAAGTTTATTTAGGGTTTCGTTTTGGCATATAAGCATTATTATGCCTTGTTTATTGGTAGCTTTCATTTAATAAAAAAATTACAGACTTTTGTCTTTTCCCAAATTCTCTAGAATTCAATTGAATCAATAAGGATTTGAAGATTGCATATCAGCATTCTTTGTGAATTAATGATTTGCAATTTATTACCTTTCGCTACATCAGGTGGTATCAGAGCATCGATCCAGAGATCATGCCGCCTAGGAGAAACTAGCGTGTGCAGGAGGTGTAGGAGAGGGACATGGAACAACGGCTTCAGGAGATGATTGATGAACGAATGGACCTAGTGGTTGAACAATTAATAGATCGAATGGCCATAATTCTGGGTAACCAGAATCGTCGCAGGCCACTTGCAGCTGCAAAGGTAGACGAGGAAAAGGAGGAGTATGAAGAAGAGGTACCACACAGGTGTCCTAGGGCTGCTGTGAACAATGATGATTGTAGACGATGGGAGGCTGGTATGCGCACTAAAATTCCAAAATTCCATGGCAGCCTGCGCCCTGAAGATTTCCTTGATTAGAGGAAATTCTAGATTTTAAGGATGTCCCTGAAAATAAACGGGTGCCCTTGGTGGCAACAAGGCTGCGTGGTAGGGCTACGACATGGTGGCAGCAACTGAAATTGACAAGAACCAGGATTGGGAAAGAGAAAACTGTTTCCTGGGAAAAGATGAAGAAGCACATGCGTTCAACCTTCCTGCCATACAATTTTCAGAGATTGATGTACTAAAGGTTGTAGAATTTGCGTCAGGGCCTGCGTTCAATTGATGAATACACCACAGAATTTTACCAGTTGATTTCCAGGAATGAAGTCCAGGAGATAGAGGATCAGTTGATATCGCGCTATATTGGAAGCCTAAATTTCCAGATTCAGGACACTGTCAACATGTTTGACCCTGTTTCTGTGTCCGCTGCCCATTAACGGGCTTTGGTGGTGGAGAAGCAGTTGAAACAGAGACCTAATACTGTCACTGAGGGTTCAGGAGCAGGCAGCAGCAGTGGAGTAAAGAAGGCTCCAGTAAGCAGTGGCAATGTTGGGTAGTTTAGTGGAACCAGTGGACTGAAATGTTTTGGGTGTGGAGAGACTGGGCATCGAAAGTCTGAATGCAAGAAAACTACTGTGAAAATGCTGTTTGTGGATGCTGATGACGACTATGAAGAAGACGGATTGGAATTAGAAGGTGAACCTGTGTATGATAGAGAAGAGGCAGCTGATGAGGTACACCTGGAGTGAGATGTGGGGACTGTCCTGGTGGTCAGGCGTTCTTGCTTCACGCCAAAGGCGAGTACAAAGGAGCATTGGCTGCGAAGCAACATTTTCCACTCCACTTGCACCATTAAAGACAAGGTATGTCATTTTGTCATTGATGGTGGTAGTTATGAAAATTTAGTATCTGTTGAGGCTGTAAAAAAATTGGATATTCAGACTGAGAATCATCCAAAACCTCATAAGCTAGCTTGGCTTAAAAAGGGTGGTGAGGTTGTAGTGTCCAAGCGAGCCTTAGTGGCCTTTTCTATTGGGACAAAGTATAAAGACAGTGTGTGGTATGATGTTGTTGCAATGGATGCTTTCCATCAGCTGTTAGGTAGGCCATGGCAATATGATAGGGAGGTGAATCATAATGGGAGAACAAATACTTATATTTTTTTCTTTGAAGGAATTAAAATTGTTTTGATTCCTAGTAAACAGGTGTTGGAGAAAACTAATCCCACAGACGTGGGTAAAGCCACAACTCTTTTGTCCATGGCAGAATTTGATGAGGAGTTGAAAGATACCGAAGTAAGGTACATGTTGGTGCACAAGGAAGTGGCAGAATACAATAGTATGCTGAGTGAATTGATTTCATTGCTTGCTGAATTCGATGATGTGTTCCCTGAGGAGCTGCCAGATGGGTTACCTGCTCTACATGATATTCAACATCACATTGACTTGGAGCCAGGGGCAGCATTGCCAAATCGACCACACTACAGGATGAGCCCACGGGAACATGAGGAGCTGTGTAGGCAGGTTGAGGAGCTACTATCTAAATGCCATATTAGAGAGAGTATGAGTCCTTGTGCAATACCTTCTCTATTGACCCTAAAGAAAGATGGGACGTGGCGGATGTGTGTGGACAGCCGGGCAATTAACAAAATTACAATCAGGTATCGATTCCATTCCTCGCCTTGATGATTTGCTTGACCAGATTAGTGGTTCCACTATGTTTAGTATGCTAGACTTGAAGAGTGGATATTATCATATTCGAGTTAGGCATGGGGACGAATGGAAAATTGCATTTAAGACTAGGAAGGGGTTGTATGAATGGCTTATGATGCCTTTTGGCCTGTCTAATGCCCCTAGCACTTTCATGCGAGTGATGAATCAGTTGTTAAGACCTTTTATTAACAGATTTGTTGTTGTTTACTTTGATGATATTTTGATTTATAGTGCTAACAAAGAAGAGCACTTACAGCACTTTTCAGGAGGTTCTTGGTGTATTGCACAAAGAGAAGTTTTATGCTGCCAAGAAGAAATGTGTGTTTATGTCTCCCAAAGTGTTATTTTTAGGGTATGTGATTTTCGGTGATGGATTGGAGGTTGATGAGGCCAAGGTGCAAGCAGTTAGGGAATGGCCTACACCAACGACTTTGACTGAGGTCCGGAGTTTCCATGGCCTTGCATCCTTCTATAGGCGATTCATTGCCAATTTCAGCAGCATTATGGCCCCAATTACGGATTGTATGTAGGGTAACTCATTTCGTTGGACAGAGGAGGCAGAACGGCTTTCCAATTGATTAAGGATCGCCTTACATCTGCACCCATTTTAGTGCTGCCTGATTTCTCACAACCTTTTGAATTGCATACTGATGCTTCTAGGGTTGGGATTGGAGCAGTGTTGAGCCAGAATAGCAGACCTGTGGCATTCTTCAGTGAGAAATTATCTGACACAAAACTCAATTATAGTACTTATGATATTGAGTTTTATGTTGTGGTACAGGCAGTCAGGTATTGGAGGCATTACCTATTCCATAGGGAGTTCATTCTATACACAGATCATGATTCATTGAGGTACCTCCACAAGCAAGATAAGGTGTCACCTTGCCATGCAAGATGGGTGGCCTATTTGGAGAGATTTACATATGTGGTGAAACATAAGTCTGGGGTTGCAAATCGAGTGGCTGATGCTTTGAGTCGCAAGCATTATTTGTTGACAAACATGAGGGTCGAAGTGCCTGGTTTTGATAATTTTTGTGACTTGCTTGATACTGACCCTTACTTTTCTGTGGTGTTGCAAGATGTGCAAGCTGGCAAGAAGTCAGATTTCTTATTGCATGAGGGTTTCCTGTTTAAAGGGAATCAGTTGTGCATCCCGAATTGTAGCCTTCGCTTACAGATAATTTAGGAGTTTCACGGAGAAGGGCATGTTGGTAGGGATAGGACCTTGCAATTGATTCAAAATTCTTATTTTTGGCCTACTATTCGCAAGGATGTTGAGAGGTATGTGAGGAGTTGCAAAGTCTACTAAGTTTCCAAGGGGACAGCTACTAATGCAGGGTTGTACATACCCTTACCAGTTCCTACTCAACCCTGGGTCTACATCAGCATGGATTTCGTTTTGGGATTGCCACGTACACAGCGAGGTAATGATTCCATCTTTGTTGTTGTTGATCGCTTTTCTAAGATGGTGCACTTTATTCCTTGCAAGAAAACCACAGATGCAGTTAATGTAGCCCAATTGTTCTTTCGTGATGTGTATCGCCTTCATGGATTGCCAGAATCCATAGTTTCTGATAGGGATACCAGGTTCCTTAGCCACTTTTGGTGCAGCCTGTGGAAGATGGTGAACACCCAGCTGAACTTTAGTAGTGCCTATCACCCTCAAACTGATGGCCAGATAGAAGTTGTGAACATGTCTTTGGGCAATATGCTGCGATGTTTGGTGGGAGATCATATGAAGAGCTGGGACCAAAAGCTTTGCCAAGCTGAATTTGCACATAACCATGCTATTAACAGGAGCACTGGGTTCAGTCCCTTCCAGGTTGTGTATTCTGTCCAACCTCGAGGTCCTCTTGACTTGATGGTATTGCCTAGCAAAACAAGGGTCCATGGCAAGGCTGGTGATTTTGTGACAGGTTTACAGGATGTGCACGGGTAGTTTTTGACAACATGTCTGCTGCTAACTCCAAATATAAATAGGGTGCAGACCGAAGACGTAGGCGTCTGGAGTTTAACGTTGGTGATTTTGTGTGGGCAGTCTTGACCAAGGATCGTTTCCCTGCTGGTGAGTATAACAAGCTTTCTGCCAAGAAGATTGGTCCAGTGGAGGTGTTTGAAAAGATAAACCCTAATGCTTATAGCTTGAAGCTACCAAGTCATGTTCGTACTGCAGATGTGTTTAATGTGAAGCATCTCATTCCTTTCACTGGTGATTCTTCTGATTATGATGTTGTGCCAAATTCGCAGTCGAATTTTCTGTCACCAGGGGAGAATGATGTGATCCAGGAGCAAGCCTTGGAGTTCTTGGACAAATTGGACAAAGTTCGATAGTGGCAGTTTTATAAATAAAGTAAAGTTCTGGGTCTTGGATTTCAATGTTTTCGGTGGCTATTTTGGGTGGAAATGGGCCACTGAATCCAAGTCACAAGCTTTTCTTGTGTAGCCCTATGGATTTTGGCCAAATTCGCACGTTTAGGCCCTTTAAATGCTGTTTTTCTATTTTAATGATTTTTCCTATTTTCATTAGGAAGTTTATTTAGGGTTTCATTTTGGTATATAAGCATTATTATGCCTTGTTTATTGGCAGCTTTCATTTAATAAAAAAATTATAGACTTTTGTCTTTTTCCAAATTCTCTAGAATTCAATTGAATTAATAGGGATTTGAAGATTGCGTATCGGCATTCTTTGTGAATCAACGATTTACAATTTATTACCTTCCGCTACATCATATGGCAAGCTGATTTTGATCCGATGGCACAGAAAGCTTCAAATTCTCAGATATGGGTTCGATTTTACAAATTGCCTTGGGAATATTGGCATTTGAAGATATTAACTTCTATTGCAAAAGGTGTAGGAGTTCCATTAAAACTGGATGCAACAACTATAAAAGGCGAATTTGGTCATTATGCTCGTGTACTAATTGATGTTGATTTATCAGCCCCATTGCCAAAAAATCTACTTATTGAACGTGTGGGGAAAAGCTTCTTTGTTGACGTCGTTTATGAAAACTTACCTTTGTTTTGTAGTTTATGCTCCAACATTGGGCATGATGCAAAAGCTTGTCGTTTGAATTCAAAGTCTTCTATCAGACATGAAGCTCCACACAAGGAAGAAATTCAAAAACTTTTGAAACCAAAAACAACTCAACCAAATGCCATTCCAGTCCGTAATGGCTTTGATCACTTATATTTTATCACAGTTGTTCCTATGGAGAAGAATCTTGTAGTTTTACCTCTTTTGGAGAAAGATGATACTGATACAAATATCCATACACAAACTATAGGTTTACATATTTCGGAGCCAAATATGATAGATGCACCTTTGGTTGATAAAATTCCACCTGCTTCCAATGATGTTTCTCCTTCGGATCAATGGTTTATAGGTCAGTATTCTTCTCTTAATTTTTGGACCTCGGAATGGATTATTCCACCTATTGCCGATCAACTTAATATTCTAACTTTTGAGCAACGCCGTTTGGTGGATTCAGTGTCATTTTTTTAGTTGATGCAGCTTGGAATTTGCAGCACATCTTGAATGATGCAATTAAGGCTAGCATTCAGGTGATTCTCCTATTCATTCAGATTCTGATTTATGTGCTTGGACCGTAGTTACATATGGCAAGCTTACTAGTAAACATAATTATGATCATCTGCATTTTTCCAGACCAGTTGTTCCATGACACTCTTTTCTTTGGAAAGAATTTCTTCCCTGTCAAGGTCTTTGATATGTTGGCCAGTGGTTTCGAGTTATCTCCCAACAGAGGATAACTTATTGAAGAAGGGTTTCTATTTTACTTCTAGACGTGTTCTTTGTGCATAAAATTTGGAAGATGGAGTTCATTTATTCACTAGTTGCTCATTTCGAGTGTCTCACATTTTAAGGGAAGGCAATCAAGTAGCTGGCTGTTTGGCTAAACATGGAGTTTCGAATCCTTCTCCAATATGGTGGGATTTAGCTCCACCCTTTTGTTCTTATTTTATTTGCTCATATTTTTGTAAGCAAGGTTCCTATCGTTTTTGCTAGGCTTTGCTAGGCTTTCTTTTTGTAAGCTTGGATGATCTTTGTAATTCTTTGTATTTTTAATTTAATGATAGTCGACTACAGAAATATGATGCTAACACTAAGAGTGTGTCAACCTAGTTGAGATGTTCCGGTACGTTTTCTGATTTTTGCACTCCAAAATTTTACTTAAGAAAAAAAGTGAATTTAGTTGATATGTCATGTGTCCTGATTCTTTACATATCGAACTTGAATTTTGTAAATACATGCATTTTTAGTTATACAATTATGCTAGTTATTATTTAGAATATAAATGTTTGTAATAGTTATTATTAATTGGCAATTAATTATTTACTACGTATTGATAAATTTTTTCATCTAATACTTTCAGTCGCCACACAAGAGTTTTGATTAATACGATGTTCCGACTAATTTAGCGTTGGAGGCATATATAAGATTACAATTCGATATTTTATTTAAGAAAATTTAAATTTCTTACCATTTAAACTCACGAATATTAGTTATGCTGATAGTTTTTTTTGAACTAGCGATAGAGCTCACAATCAATATATCTGAAATATTTAGAAAAAAATTAGCATGTTAAATATGAGAAGTTGTAATATAGAGTTTTGTACTCCCTTTTGTTGTTACTTAAATCCTAATCTAGCAAACCCATAAATTAATTACTTTCAAAATCACACCACGTACCCTTTGATTAATTGCTACTATTCATTATACCCTCTAATTAATTACAAATTAATAGACTTTCTTAAAATTGAAAACGAAAATGTTCTCTCGTCATTCTCTACACATTAATTCTTTAATGCAAATTTTCTCAGCAAAAATCTCTTAGAATTATTCTTTGTTAATGCCCACCTACCTAAAACCTTCCTAAAAAATTATTTTGGGAAAAAATTATTTCAATACTCTGGTTAAATCCCTCTAATTGGAAGATTGCTGCACAATCTAAGTTTGACAAACCACCATGAACCACAAACTCCAAGAATTTTTTTTAATTATATTTAATAGTTAAATTTCTAATATATATGTATATACTTTTTTAATGGTTAGTTATGAAATGCTAAAATTATATATTACAACTTCAATTATTTATTATAATATGTTTTATATATTACAACTTCAATTATTTATTATAATATATTTTTATATTTAACACTCTCCATATTTGATAATTATATGAGTCTAATAGATAAAAATTTCCAAAAGAATTTGTAAAAGAATTTCTTAAGTACAATTATCATGCATGAGTAAAATAATATTGTAGGCGGCGGGGTTCAGCACGCGCCCAAATGTTTGGCTACTACAACATTATGTGGGTTCAGGGTCCACTAGAAAATATAACATGGACTTTAAGTCCAAATTGGAGATAGGAGTCGCTACCCAAATAAGATTTAAGACACACTATACAACAACTGAATTCCACGGAGGGCCCCAGCAGCCGTCTTAAGATATTGGGTTTGGAAACTGGGTATGAGCTTTTGGAATATCCACTCAACCTTGCGGTTGACCTCTGTTTGTGTTTTGTGTTCTATTACCTCTAATTATTTAATTATTTCTTTATTTACATGCAAATTACGATTTCCTCCAAATAATAGTCAAATTTTACAATTAATTCTTTATTTGTACATTAGTCCAATTTCATGTTTATAAGTCGTCACTTATCATAATAAACAAGTAAAATTCATACAAAGAAATGGGGGGAGGAGAAAATATTACAACTCATTACACAGTTAAAATAGAATAAAATAAATAAATGTGCACACAAAGAAATGAGGGGGGAGAAATGATTACAACCATTTAAACATGCAAAAATAATAATAAAATAAACAAGAATTAATTGCAGAATAGATAAAAATCTAAGAATGAATAGAGATAAATATTTGATGATTAAAAATCATCCTAGCAATTCCTGCAATAGACAAAACATTATTCTCCCATAAATATAGAACCTACAAAAAAGCCACGACATCAATTTTATAAAAATAAAATATGATAAAAAATAATTAAAATTAAACAAATACACTCCAGATCACACAATGAATCAAAATAATTGTATAAAAAATTTAAAGTTGCAAAAACATAGAAATCCATAAAATAATACAAGTTATATAAAATTAAACACATAATAATCATAATTAATATAAATATAAATCTAATAATTAAATAATTAAATTAAAATGATAAACACACGCATTTAAATTATAAAAAAACTCAAAATTAAATATACTTCAAAATAAAAGGAATAAGCTCATGCGAATAAACCAAATTTTTATAAATATAAATTATTTTTTATTATATTATTATATTATTATAAAATATAAAATATAAAATTTCGGTTAATCCGATCAACCAATTTTCTAAGTACAAGAACCCAAAATGCTAACCAACTGAACGAAACTGAACAATGTCGGTTCAGTTCTCTCAAAAGGTTTTTGCTCACCCTTAACAAATGGGCTTAATAGACTCGATCAAAATAGTACAAAAAATAATAAAAAATAATAAAAAAACCATGCAAATACAATTCAACTTATGTAAAATTTTGATTAATATACCAAATGGAAGCTAACAAATTTCATAAAAATACTCTCGTCATCCTTCTGATAAAGTGGCTAAAAGAAAAAAAATTTAGAGTACAAAAAAATAATTATATGAATAGTAACAAAATCATGCGAAATGCAACTAAACTTACGTAATATTTTAATTAATATACCCAATGGAAGCTAACAAATTATATAAAAATACTCATGTCACCCTTTTGGTGAAGTGGCTAAAAGAAGAAAAAAATTTGGAGCACAAAAAATAATTATATGAATAGTAAATGACTGGTAGCAAATTCATGCAAAATTACAACAAAACTTACATAATATAAGAATAGACAAAACAATATCTAAACTATCAACAAGAAAATAAATAACGAATTAACAAAAAATCTTACTCAAAATATAAGAACAATAATCAAGAACAAAGATCCTTACTAAAAATGAGAATTTGTTTTAAAAAATGATTGGCCCTCAGAAGTTTGATTCGTTTTCTACACTGTCCATAACACAAGAACAACTTTTTCTCTCCTTAGGAATGACTTCCAATCCATCCTTCTTCTCCAATTTTTTTTTTTTTTTTTGCTCTCTGCACTCTCTCAAAAAAAATTTTTCTTTCCTCTCCCCTTCTCTCTATCTCTCCATCCCTCTCTTCCTTACAAACCCCCTCCCTCTTTATATTTTCCTTTCTTTTTCATTCCCCCAAAAAATCCTCTTTTTTTTTGTTTTCTTTTTCATTCCCCCAAAAATCCTCTCTTTTTCTTTTCTTTTTCATTCCTCAAAAAATCCTCTTCTTTTTTCCTCTCTTACCCGTTACCCCCTCTTAAAATTCCCCTTTTTTCTTTTCTTTTCTTCAAAATTTCTCCCACTTTTTTTTTTTTTTTT
>CATIWM010481942.1:0-10119 GCA_949671775.1 Mallotus repandus
TAAATTTATTGTTATCATCATAAAGTTGATATTTTTACGGTGAGAATATATCGTTATCACCTTTATTATTTTATTTGTACCTTTTCTATTCCAATTTCTTTATATTTACATCATCATAAAAATCTTATTTTTAATAATACAAATGATAACTTCGCACTAAAGTACCCAAATTTCCAAAATCTTGCATCATTCATACATTAGCATCATTGTTTGCTTATGTGTTTAATTATTCCTTTTATTTATTACTCCAATTATGAATGAATGGAATATATTAAATTGTTGTACATATGATGTGTGCTTGCATGTGTATAAGGACTAACCTTTGTTTTACAGGTTTATTAGAATAGAATTTTTATTTCCTTTTTTCCATTTTTATGTAATTAATAGAATAGGATTTTTATTTCCTTTTTTCCATTTTTTATGCAATTAATAGAATAGGCTTCTTGAAGGCAATGTAATCCTTAATCCAAATTATCAATTTTATTTTTATTTTATTTTGGATGTATTTATTAGAATAGGCTTTTCTTTCTCTTGGTCATAAAACCGAAAGTAGGGTGAAGTAATGAATAAATGAGCAACATGTATAATAAGAAATAAGATAAGTAACTCCTACCCCTTGAACACAGATTCTCTAGTTATGGAAGTGGATTTTTAATTCACTTCTTCCCAATTTAAATGGGGTGGCCACTCTAGTCTACAAGGCCTAATCAGGCATATCCTCCCACAAACTATAACAAACAGAAATACAGTAGATAGTCACCATTAGCCTTTATACCCCTATGGTATAAGCACACTGATCCTATTCGACCACAGGTTTTTGCCGACTCTACTGGGATTATAGATTCGAGGGGTATGAATGAAAGACTGTTTCTTATTATGCATAACTTGTTTATTCACCTTCACAACAATATAACTACATATCATCACACTTACCATATGCACCTTGCTCCCTAAACCCTCGATAATACTGAATGACATTGCCACCATGATTCCACTCGAGTCACGGGGCGACGAAGATAGGTGTTATCACCTTTAGCCTTTACTCGATCAAGAAAAGCTATAGGGCTTAAAGCGACATGGCTTGGCTCCTAAGTCCAAAATGGGGTATAATTTTTTTTGAGTAGGTAAAAGAATGCTAGACTCTCTGATTGAAGTCCGTAACCATAGTCATATGGGGGCATTCTCACTAAAGGATCCCAAACCATCAGCCCGACGCAACCCATATAGATAAACGAGTAGAAATCTCCCCTAAGATCCTACCTAGCTCTTGTATGCGATCCTTGTCTTGATGTTGTTCGTTTGACTTGATATTCACAAATGATATGACATCTCTAATGTTTGTCACCATTTACTTTAATTTTTTCAGTCTTTATAGACTGTCCATGCTTATAAAAGTGTGATCCTCATTTACCTTGCGTAAGTCCGATACACAAGGAATGACAATAATCATACACTTCAGTTTGGACAGTCCGTAAGGGCTGATAAATAGTGACAACTTTTGATTATAGAACCTATAGAAGTCATCCATTTTTCCTTATCAAATCAAGTGGTTGAATCAAGAATTTAATTAGATTATGGACACTCATGCTGAGAGAATCAAATTGTAAACTATCAAATGAAACATTTATGTCTCATAGTAAACACACCGAATGTCAATAAATGGGCCACAAACTTGGATCCCTTATACTGACTATAGTCTATATGCTCATAGGCACGCACGAGCTATAGACGCCATTTATGACCTGACAACTGTGCCTCTCGTTGACATCGTGTTGTTATCTCGAGTGCATTTGGGTATTGCTCTTTGGTTTACCTCTTGAGTTTGATCATCATGGATGGAAATAGCCTAGTCTGAGAGCAAAACCATAGTTAACTGATGGCTATGAGTCAAAAACCCACCTAAGACAGAATTCTCTATAGCATGGAGTAATAAGGTTGGAAGGAGAGATTGCTTGTGTTTGGTTTGTTAATTTTACAGGTTTTACTCTAACCTCATTTGTTCATTTTGTCATATTTTTTCCTCATGCATACATACACACATGTAGGACATCTCTTCATATGCTAACTCACAATGTTTTTGCAGCCATTTTTGCATCACCACATTAGTAAAGTTATAATCGTGACACTATGCATACACGCTAACCCTTTTCTTTTAGAATTCATCACATTATGCATGCATGTAACATCATTTTATCATCCTAACACACATACTTGTGTAGAAATATAGCTCCTTAAAAACCCTAAAAAGCTCAAGGTCACTAAGAGCACCAGTACTAGTCCTATTATTCCTATGACCAGTCCAGCTCAAGAGATGACGACTCAAAATATAAAAGAATAGTTGAGGGAAGCTCTCAAGAAATTGATAAGTGATGGGACTCTATCTGACTTCATGAAGAAAAAGATGAAAGCCATATTGGAATAGTTAATCCATGAGAAAGTAGACTAGGGTGAAGCTTTCGAGTCAATTAATGCAAAGATTGTTAAAGTCAAAACCACAGTGCCCACTCCATGACTGTTCATTGAGGATGATGAGTATTACCAAGCCTTGAGAGGAACACTTCCCTAGCAACCTATTGAACCAGTCAAGTACGAGCCATCTGAGGAGGTTAAGATACTGGCTAACAGGATGGCTTAGCTTGAGTTCTTACTTAAAGAGAAGAGTGCCATAAGAAGTCGCGACTACATCAACCTCTCATTATTTAAGGATGAACCCCTGCCTAAAGATTTCAAACTCCCGAACGTCACTAAGTTCAATGGTATTGGAGATCATTGAGTGCACTTAAGATAGTATGCTACCTTCATGGCTTTAACAAAGTTGACTGAATCATAGATTGTTAAGTTCTTATTCACCTCACTCGAAGAAGGGCCAAGAGCATGGTCCTTTAACCTAGAGGATGAAATAAAAAATGATTGGATGCTCGTCACTCAGAAATTCATCAAGTAATACGAGTATAATATTCAACTTGATGTCATGAGGCGTGATTTGGAGATGACCAGGCAAAAGAATGGTGAAAGTTTCTCAGACTATATTGCTTGATGGAGAGAGAAAGCTGCCCTAATGAGAGACAGACCTCTGGAGGATGAATAGATAGAGATGGTGATCAAAGAAGCTTTGCCCCATTTTCACAAATAGATGCTATTCATCCATTACCCTACCTTTAAAGCACTTCACCAAGCCTGCATTAGAATTGAAGATGAAGAGATCTCTCAATCAAAAAACCCTTGCCGAAAGCCAACGTAACCTCCTCAAAACACCCACTCCACTGAAATAAACCTAAGTGTCAATCCCTTGAGGAACTAAAAATACTTAAACTTCAGCCTACACCTATCAAAAGTCTTCCAAATACTCCAGTAAAAAGGCCTCTTTAAACCCCTTGAACCAAGACCTCTACCAAACCCATTACTTGCACGTATTAAACCTTACCTTTACTGCTAGTACCACCAAATGCCCGACCATAGTACCGATAACCGCTACATGCTAAAAGATCGAATCTAAGACTTTATAAACTCTAGTAATATTAAAGACCATGAAAAGCAACCTAATGTTAAGACCAACCCTTTGCCCAACTATCTAAACATGCCACCACCAGCATCCTATGCCATCTCCTCAGGATTACCTGACTCCTTTATTGAAAACTCCATCCAAGATGTTCTAAAAAGTGAGGCGAAAAAGCTTGAAAGGGAAGAAAGGGACCTATCAACTATACTTGAGATAGATTTTATAGGTTTAGTTTACAGCTGAAGTGATGATGAAATGGACCCTTCCTCACACTAATATATATCCATACTTCCTACTTGTACAATTTATAGAATGATGCAAAGGTAGCTAAGTTAAATAGCATCAAGAAAAGTTTGGGAAGTCATTGAAGATAATGGACCATCTGAATCTGAAGAAGAAGGAGAACTAAAGGCAAAGAAATAAGTAGGATTTATTAGGACAACCATCTGGGAAGTTCAATTTCAAAGTGAAATACACTACTTCCCCTTCAATTGTTCTCAAGAAGGAAGACATTGTACCCTCAGGATGGGGAGAGGATTTTGACAAAAAAGATGGAATTGTCACTATCCAATTATCAGCCATGCCAAGCATAATGGGGATCAATATATGGTATGACTCTGATGAGGAACTATCAGTCAATCATATAACTAGAAGTGGGAGATTGTACCAGCCGACTAATAGAGATATAGTAAAAGGGAATGAAGTTTCCAAAGAAGTTGCTACAAAAGAGAGTGAACCTACCGCTCAAGTAGAAAAAGATTTAGTCTTCAAGCAGCTTAGGAAAACCCAAGCCCAAGTCAGCATTTGGGATCTTTTGATGACATCATAGAAATATCAGGATGCTTTAGCATATGCCTTGGACGACGCAACGATCTCTTCAGACACCACTCCTAAGGACTTGATAGCTTCATTACTCTTAAAGCCTAGTAGTGTTGTTTCTTTCTTTGATAGTGATCTCCTATAGGAAGGATAAGCTCATAACATGTCTTCATTCATCCAAATGGTTATGAGAGCTAATAAGACATCATATGTTATTGTTGATGATGGATTGGCCGTTAATATTTGCCCACTCAGGCTACTCCATAAGTTCGGAATACCGGTTGAAGAGTTTGAAGCATCAAACCTAATAATCAAGGCCTATGATGATTCTAAGAAACAAGTAGTGGGAATATTTAGGGCAACTATAACTATAAGAGAGATTGAGTTTGTTGTTGAATTTACAGTGCTAGATATACCATCTACATTTGTTCTACTGTTAGGAAGGCCCTGGTTTCATCCATTGGGAGGAGTACCATCCACCTTGCACCAGAAAATTAAGTTCCCACTTGACGGAAAGGTTGCTACTATGTAAGTTGAGACTAATAGTTTAGTTGCATGCATGAACACAACCCCTCTGACTTTTCAAGTATCAATGATCAATGAAGATTGGGTCAGACCGAAGGTAACTGCCATGATGAAAAAGATGAGTTATGAGCCAGGAACTGGGCTTAGAAAGAAGAAAAATGGGATCTCAAAACTGTCGAACTTCAAGGGACAGACTAGCAAGCAATGATTGGGGTATGATCCAACAACAGATAAGGGAAAGAAAACTACTTTCATTTCCAGAGGCCTCTCAATGTACCAAGGTTAGCTTGAAGAATGGGAATGCAATGGGATCAAGAAACTGAGTTTTGAGATCTCTACTAATGTGATCAATAGTATGGGGAAAGAATAAAATCAAACTGAAGAAGAGGGGATCATCTTTGTTGTTGAGATTGAATAGGTTATGTAGAGCATGAGGTTGGAAACTAAGGCTCTCAGCTACACCGACATCATAGCTCTCATCGAGGCCAACATATAGGATATCCTATTTGATGATGCACTTACTCCTGATGAAATTTGTATTGCTAATCTTTTTGAATCTGCTGATGTAATGAACTTTAAATGTGATACAATAAAATCTAATTTTGCCTACTTTTGTGATTTATATTTTGATGATGAGCATTTCATTAAACTTTACATGAGCATATTTGGAATTCATTCCATTAACACTGAACCATTTAACATGGGCATAAATGAAAATCCTAGCATATTGCATATTTCAAAAGACGTTACCCTTGAGGAAAAGAGAGAATTAGAAAAAATATTAACAAAATGCACAAAAGTATTTGATGACATGCCCGACATCAATAGGGACATTGCTCAGCATTACATTCTGACCAAAGAGGGACACAAGCTAGTGAAGCAGAAGTTGTGAAGATAGAGACCATAATGGGCACAATTGGTAAAAGAGGACATAGAGAAGCAGATCAAGGCCAAGTTCTTAGAAGT
The DNA here is from genome assembly GCA_949671775.1 of Mallotus repandus. Lineage (NCBI taxonomy): Eukaryota > Viridiplantae > Streptophyta > Magnoliopsida > Malpighiales > Euphorbiaceae > Mallotus > Mallotus repandus. The sequence continues at coordinate 5,810 of CATIWM010481942.1, forward strand.
GGTAGACTGTCTGGAGTGCTTGGCTAATATGGTTCTAATACCTAAAAAGGATGGGAAAGTAAGGATTTGTGTAGACTATAGGGATTTAAACAAGGCCTGACCGAAGGATGATTTCCCGCTGCCTTATATGGATGTACTGATTGACAATGTCATTGCATGTGCCATGTACTCCTTTATGGAGGGATTTTGAGGGTGTAATAAAATTCTTATGGCAATTAGCGACAAAGCTAAGACTGCTTTCATCATTGAATAGGGAACGTATTGCTATAGGGTGATGCCTTTCAGCTTAAAGAACACAGGGGAAACCTATCAAAGAATGGCCACAACAATGTTTCATGACATGATGCATAAGGAGGTAGATGTTTATGTTGATGACATGATGGTAAATTCAAAAACTCCGGAAGAACATCAAATTGCATTGAAGAAGTTTATACAGCTGGTAGACAAGTATAATTTGAGGTTGAATCCTAAAAAGTGCATATTTAGGGTAACTTCAGGGAAGATGCTGGGACACATAATCAGTCTGAGGGGAATTGAAATCAATCCAGATAAGGTAAAGGAAATTTGAGAAATGCCGACACAGAAGACTAAGAAGGAAATTTGGGGAGTTTTGAGAAAATTGCAGTTCATCAACAGACTCATAGCTAGATTGACCGAAGTGTGCGAACCGATATTCAAGTTGCTCAGAAAAGATTAGCATGTGGTTTGGTGCAAATAATGCCATATTAGTTTTGACATAATCAAGGATTATCTCATGAATCAACCAATTTTGAGACCCCCCCAAAATGAGAAAGCCCTTAATCATGAGTGCAATAGGAGCTATACTAGCTCGGGAAGGAGAAGCACGAGCTAAACACGTAGTTTACTACTTAAGTAAGAAGATGTTACCTTATGATAAGAAGTACAGTCAAGTTGAGCAGATATGTTTGGCAATGGTTTGGGCCCGGAGAAAACTGAGGCACTACTTTTAGTATTACAAAATCCAAGTAGTCTCAAAGTTAGATCCAATAAGATAGCTGTTTGAAGCACCTTCACTAGTTAGGAAACTAGCCAAGTGGTTGGTGTTACTGACATAATTTAATGTCGAGTATCTGATTAATAAGACAATTAAAGAAAGAGCAATGGCTGATTTTTTAGCACTAAACCCTACTTTGGATGATTAAGTGATAGAACTCGAATTCCCGAGCGACCTAACCACAACAATTAAGGTCTGAGGTGATGCAAACTAGGCTTATAATAAGCAAAACCCATAACAATCTATTGATACCCACACCTTAGATCGTCTAAGAAATAAGTTGGGTGGAAACTAGAGCCCTTAATTATTTAACAACTAAGAACTCTAGTTATCAGGAAGTCGCCACAATTAGATATGGATGTTCTAATTGATAAGACAAGTGAATTATCAACCAACTTATTTTGTTCAGAATGTTCAAAGAATAAAACTCCAAGTAATTTGAAGAAAAATTCATCACTTTTATTTAATTTATGAAAAGATTCGTCAAATAGGCTACAAAATAAACTATTTATAAGAATTCTTAACCCTAAACCTAAATTAAACCAAATCCTTAAAAGATAAGGATAAAAATTCCTAAAAGATAAGAAAACAAGTCCTTAAAGATATAGAATTATTTTGCTTGCCAACTATGCTAGTGAAAAGTAATTCTAACTAAAAACAAACTCTTCAAAAAATCTTTTAGATAAGGAATACATCCAAATTCATTTTTAACACTACTTGTACTAATTAACACGTAGTTGGGCTTCATCTTTGGCTTGGAATAAGTGTAGCTACTTCTTTGGGCTTAATACATTCAAATTGGACCCAATAACATTACTTGGGCCTATAACTTCAATTTTCACCAAATGAATACGCTTTTGACTAGAATGAACTCCATATGCTCCAAATGGATAAGATTGATTCAGATTTATACTTTGAGCCCACATTGCTTGAATTACCATATTTCATGCTTCCTTCATCTTCTTAGCACATGCCCATGTGATTGGACCTCCATCATAAGTCAAAGGGTCTTGTTGAATTAGGATTGCTTGTTACATATTGAATCCTTACTGGATTAGGATTCCTTGCCACATGTTGAATCCTTATTGGATTAGGATTCCTTGTCACATCTTGAATCCTTATTGGATTAGGATTCCTTGTCATACTAGTATTCTCATCATAAGAATGGCACATGTACTTTGATGGAGTGGTAACTGATTTGGAGCAGGAATAGGAGAAATCTTGTTGACCCTAAATAATGAAGTAATTTTCATAGCAAAGAAGCTAGCATTCTGGATTATGAATAATGAAGTGGAATATGGAGCATGTGAGATGGGGATGGAAGCACTGATAACCTTGAAATTCATATAAGTGGAAATATTGGCCGACTCGATACTGGTAATCAATCAGGTTATTGATGAATGGGATATGAAAGAGTCATATTTAAAGCCATATCTAGAGCATTTACAACTGTTGGGATAGTTATTTCAGAAATGCAAATTTATTCACTTACCAAGAAACCACAATCAGATGGCAGATGCCTTAGCATCATTAGCAATAGTTTAGGATGGACCAACAACCATACCTGTGAAGCCTTTGGTGTTATTGAAATTAAATCAGCCATGTTACAAGATTGTTAGTGTAATGGAAGCTAGAGTGGACCAAAAGCCTTGGTTTTATGATATTTAACAGTATTTGGACAAGCATGAATACCCAACAAGCATAAGTGAGAAAGACACGACACTCATCAGAAAGCTATCAACAAAATTCACTCTCTGTGAAGGTGTCCTGTATAGGAGAGCTTCAGATGGGATGCAATTACATTGTTTGGATGAGAACAAGGAAGAAAGGTAATGATAGATGTTCACAAAGGAGTTTATGGTCTACATATGAATAGTATAATACTAGCTAAGAAGATAATGACACAAGGTTCTTTTGGATGAAAATGGTTAAGGATTGCATCAAATTCACTAAGAGATGTCACAAGTGTCAGAGTGGAAATGAAATCCCTAAGAGTCGTAGTTGAAGCAGACTTACCTGAGGCAAAGTGGGTAGAACAGAGGCTAGCATAGTTGGACTTGATAGGCAGTGAGAAGTTGAAAGCACTTTATCATACTCATCTATATAAGAGAAGAATTGCTAGAGCTTTCAACAAAAAAGTAAAATAATATTATATCAAGGTTGGAGACTGAGTATTGAGGCAAGCTAAATAAAATCTACCGGATCTAAGAGGGAAGTTTTGACCTAATTAGGAAGGGCCTTACTTAGTCAAAACTATCCTTTCAAAAGGAGCAGTCAAACTGATGGTTGTCGATGGGAATGAGCTTTTTGAATTGGTCAATGTCAATCATCTCAGGCGATACTATTCATGAAAAAAATAACAAAAAGCAAACAGCAAAAACTGAGAGGCAAAATACTTAATTACAAAACCTGAAAGGGTTAATTAAGGACAGGGGTACTATCATTTTGAAATATTCAATGTGCAACCATGCTTGTGATGAATGCCATTCAGTATAAATGAAAAATAATGTTAAGAGTTGCACATGTTGAGAAGTAAAAGCCTGAATCAATATCTATTTCATATAAAGCAAAATTTGCATTTTAGAGTTCATATCTTTCTATGGCTAATTTCTACTATGAACTTCTTCCTATTTCATTGCATTTGTTATGGTGGCATGGCAAGCAAACAAAAAAAAACAGATAGAGAAGAGCACATTAGAAGGGAAATCAGAAAGGATTAGAAAGCTTCATAGAAGTTTGTTGGTTAACTACATCTCAAAAAATGTCCAAAATTTTATGTTAATATAAGTCAAGAAAAAACAACATGGGAAGGGGAAATCAAGACTCGTCCCCATCCTCGTCATTGTCATCATCATCATCCTCCTCCTCAGTAGTTCCTCTTTTAGCTAGGTCCAGTAGTAAGCACCCTCCTGCTACCATGTTGACTCTTGTTGGCGGAAAGCCTCATCTTGCTAGCGCATCGCCCTCATATGCCCAAGCTGCATTATCACGACATACACGCATTAGCATACATGCATTCATAACATACTCATATATATTATTGTATGATTTAAATAGGAAAAAGGAAAAGCAAAGTATATGAAAACCTATGTGAGCCTCGATAGAGTAGTGGATGTAGTGGCTCATTAATCATGAAGCGCACTGATACTAGTATGTGGCTGAAGCGGGTAGAATTGTATTTATATAACCCTAGTCTCTAAGGACTTAGTATAGAGCAAGTAGGGTGTCGATCCACAGGGAATTGATGTAAATATTATATTAACCGAGTAGATAATGAGATGGATAGGCAAACAAA
>CATIWM010482039.1:0-21048 GCA_949671775.1 Mallotus repandus
AAAATATAATCCAACTAAGCATTAATAACGCGTGGGTTTTTGTTAATTTTGTGTTAAAACTAATGGAAACCAGTTAAGTTTGCCAAGAATATTGACATCTCTTGATCAATTTTATCTTATTAGTTAAAAATGTGTTCTCCAATGATTGAGTGGTTTAATGAGTATTTTCTAATAACCCCGAGATTGATCTCAGTTGCAGAACATGAGAAGAGCTGGATGAATGAGAGAGATTTTTTTTTATAAACACTCTGGTATTTAAGTTAGTATCTGTATGTAAAAAATAAGTATACAATGTAGGGAATATAGAGAATATGTAGAATGAATAAAATAAGAGGTACAAGGGGTATATATAGAGATGTGTAGCTCAAATTTGGTTGATGTTGAATTTCTATTTTTGTACTTATAGGATTGGCTCTCCTTATTAAGAAAGAAATAGATTTCCTTTATAGAATAATCTTCATTATTAAGAATAAAGTAGTTTACATTTCTTTTTAGAGTATCATTTTCTAAAAAGATATTTTAAAGTACAAAATTTAAATCATCTAATTTGATCTAAACCATTGATATTTAGAATCCATTGAACTCTAATTAATCTAGTTTAGCTCTAAAAATGATAAAAAATTATAAGTTATTGTATGGTCTATATATAATGGATAAGGGATAGTCATGATGGCCATAGAGACTCGAAATTCTTGAGACCTCCATTACTCTTTGTGAGCTACTTAAACTTTAGCTCAATTGAACTATTAATTATTTTTCAATCCAAAAAACTAGTCAGACCACTCATTACTCTTTATGAGCTACTGAAACATTAGCTTAATTGAACAATTAATTATTATTTTTTTTAAAAACGAACATGTTGAGATTTATATATAATATTAATCTCAACATTATTATGATTCAAAAAAAAAATCTCAACAATATTAATGCGTAAGAATAAAATAAGAATCCGAAATTTTTTTCTTGTTTCTCATATAAAAACATGAAAAGATATATCAGATTAAAACAGTTGTTTTAGTTTTAAATGAGAAGGAAAATGATCCTAAACAAATGCAATTTGAAGATATTGCTTCAGGTTTAATTATCATCATTGATTACTACAAGATTGTGCAAAAAAAAAAAAAAAATTGTTAGCTTTATTGATTAATGCATGAATGAGAGAGATTGATGGATGATACTCTTCACACTTTTGGCTTGGACAATATCCCATCGTCATCAGAAATCAAAGTACTATTGTGATAGTAATTATTGATGTATGATTAATTGTAGGTCATCCACCAATTATCAATTAATAAGATTCTTGAGCATTGTCAACGATGATCTATTTATTTTCCATATCTCTTGCTAATCACTACTTTTCTTTACCACAAGCTTTCAAGTCTCACTTATTTAATTAATAGAGTTGAGAATTTTTTTAAAAAAAAATGTATATATATCTCAAGCTCTACCTAGTTTAAATATTAAGAAATCAATTTGGATTTTGAATAAATTAAAAGTTATAATTTTCTTAAAATAAAAATTTATGCAAGTTATAACTTGAATTGAACTTTATAAAATATAATCTAGTGTATTTAACCTGATTTTTAACAAATATTTTTAGTCACAATTAAGTAAGTTCAGTCTAAATTGATATTTTAAAAAAATCTATTAACCATATATTCTCAACACAAAATACTTAATCCATTGAGTTCGGCTGTTCGAACACGCACAAAAAAATCCAATAGCCCGTAGCTAATTCAGAATTCCAATTTCCCTCTAATCCTAGCCACTTTTTCTCTTTTTTTTTTTCTTAGATTTCTTCATCAAATATTTTTATTTTTGCCACCATAAATCATATTTTAAATTAGCAATAATTCCTCATTGTTTTTCTATTTTATTTTATTTTTTCATCCAATAAATACATATCTTTAATCTATTTATTTTATTTTATTTTTGTTTTTTGTTCTTCATTCATAAAGTTATTAATTTCTTTATAAGATTTTGGTGGCTCTTCTCTATGGAATTTATAATTCACTCCATAATAAAAATTTTATTAGTACTTTTACAATCGGATTCAATTAAAGAGTATAGAGTCGATTTATGGCTAATGAACATCATGGAGTGAAGCATAAATATTGTTGAACAAATCATCGAGTTGCAAATCAAAATAACTCTATCAACGCAATTAAAAAATAGCGACAAACGGTTTCATATTTTAAGTGAAAATTTTTTTGATACTTTTTGATTGTACTTTATTCATATTATTTATTTATCAAGATGTATTATTAATTTTCTAAAAATTAAATATTTCTGTTCTAAAAAAAATCCAATAGCCCCCTTCACAAATGTTCAAATTTCATTTAATAAAATACAAATAAATTCATTTATCAATTTAATATTTGAATAAATTTAAATATATAATTTTCTTAAAAAAATATCTTAGTCCATATACGTTATGTGCAAAATGAACATATGAACAATTTGCAATTTGAATTGATCTTGATAAATGTACAAGTTTGTATATTTGGCCTAATTGTTAAATAAATAATTTTAGTCATAAGTAAAGTTTAATATAAATTAATATATTTTTTTAATAAATCTATTAAACACCATGGAAATATTGCCCTGCAGAGTTATTTTTGAAATTTAGTTACAATAAGAACTAAAAATAAAACAGTAGAATTCTGTTAATTAATGATATGCCCAGCTAGTGATCTCTAAAATTCAATATTATAAAAGTCACATGCATAGCAAACACACAGATTTAAATTATTTATAAAAATTTAGTCGTCTATCTTCTCCTTTTATTTTTATCAAATATTTTCATTTTTTCATGGTTGATTTATTTCTTAAATCAATGATAATTCTTTATTGATCTTTATATTTTATTTAATTTTTTATTTGTTTACATTTGATAAATCTCTGTTTTTTATTCGAAATTTTTGTATTTCTTTCATTGAATTCTTAATATATACCATTTATATGAGATTTTGATGATTATTTTTTATGGGTTTTATATACCTACCTATTGTAAAAATTTTATTAATATTTATCCAAATCAATTTATTTAAAGATTAGATAGTTGATTTATTACTAATTAATGTTATTGAATGGAGTATAAAAATTATCAAATAGATGATCGAGTTGTAAATCCAAATAGTCAGTTGAAAAATAATGAAAATTTATTTTACGATTTAAATAAGAATTTATTTAAATTTTAATTATACTTTTATTTATTTATCAAGATGTATTTTTAATTTTAATGAATAAAATTTTATTTTTTTTATAAAAAATAATATTAAATAAAAGTCACACACATGCAAGATGTGAAAATTTATTTAAGGCAATTATTTTAGAAGATTATCCTTTCTTTAATTTTAAATTTGGAAGAAGATATAGATTATGATCTTGTCATAGATATTAGAACCTTCATATCATATCTTTATAAAAAGAATGCATACCATCCCACCAACAGAATAATACGACTTTAGTGTTTTCAACTTTTTTCTGCTATGTTTCTCTTTGACAATATATATATATCTCTTATTTATAGACCTTTTTGGCTTTTTAATTAATTTTAAGGATGGTGTGCTATAATTAATTAGCTATTAATATAAAAATTTATTTTTAACCCATTATCTGCATATTCATAATTTTAATTAAAGTAACCATTTCAACGGCTGCACAATAATAAAATCGCTTTCATTAAATTCTATGAGGATAAATTTACATCGCGAGTGGTTTTTTTTTATTGATTTAAGAGATAATGATCAAATTTTATACTTTAATATTTTTAAAGAAATTATATTATTAGTCTATTTAACTTTTAGCAACACGAATAATAATATTTGAGTCATTTATATCTCTAATAAAAATAAGAATAAACCTCATTTGAATTTTTTCGTTTGATTTTAAGAGCGGTTAAGTTCAACTATAAATCTCAAAAAAATTTTAAGATCGGTTAAGTTCAACTATAAATCTCAAAAAATATTTCACACTTTGATTTTTTTCTGAAAAAATACATATACTTTTTAAATTAGATTATTTTTTAACATAAATTAAAAATTCGAATTTTCATTCATCAGAATCAAAATCCTTTTGTCATATTGATTGAGAATGGTGACCCAAAATAAATGTGAACAATATAGTCCCGTGTTTTATCTAATTCATTGCTAATGTTTTAAACATACGATATGCTTGCATTTAATTTTCATTTAATTTATATATGCCTACACACTATATTTTGATGAATTTATATTTTTAAATAAATTTAATAAATTTTCATGCTGGACTTGTACCTTAAAACAATTATTTTATAAATGATATTTTATGAAATCTCAAATTAAAAAAAAATCGATTTCACAAAATATCAATTTTTTTTCTAGAAAGTCATAGCAATTTGGAACAATGGAGAGACTTGTAAGCACCGTGCCAAATTGCCAATCTTGAAGTTACAATAAACCAAATTAGCTACTTGTAAAGTTTGGTTTGGATGGCCAATCTGCTGTCGTAGATATTGTGTGGTTTTAAGTTTGAGACTGTGTTCTTATGTTGATGTTCTTCTCTCCTCTTTTGATGTATGATAAAAATTAAATAAATCAAAGAATCTGTCAAAGTCTTTTTTTTAAAATTTTTTTCTCATAAAAGCTCATGAAATTGGACCAATTAGCCCCATAAAATTCAACATCTAGAAAACACATGGATGCATATGCTTGATCTCTTATATATATTCCTCTAATAAATGTTTACCATATTAAATGAATGAATACAAAAATTAATAGTAGAATGAGGAAAGATTCTATAGCTAACAAACACCCAAGTTTGATTTTGGCTTCAAACTAAGTAGAAAAAATAATTAATGATATTGGCCAACATTATATATAATCTTAAATATATTTTTGCTGACTTTTTATCCAAACAGGAATTACTCAATTCATAATGTGACGACAAACAATAGTTAGGTTTAAGTTATAAGAAATTAGAAAGATATTTTTTTTAATTATGAAATATTTTTATACAGCATTAAATAACATACATTTTTTATATTCGATGATGACCGATACTAATTAAAAAAATTAATTAGTCAATGAAATAGAGTTGTAGCGATTATTTCTCTTTAATAGTATTATGAAATGTAAAATCCAAATTTTACCGTTGATGATTTGTGAAATTATACTAGGATTAAAAGAGGAGGACTATCTCGATTTATTATATAGTTATTTTTTATTAATTAAAAAATTAATTTAATAAAAATTTTAATACATAATTTTTTATTAATAAATATATTTATATAAAAATTGAGTAGAATTTATGCGGCAATAAAATAATATTTTAAGTGTGAAATTTTGGAAATATTTTTTAATGAAATGTTTTTACATGCATGTCACTTGATTTTTACTTGTGCCAATCATGGACAGTGATGGAGTTGGGAGAATACACATTATTTAACTTTTTTCCATTATATTTTGGTAATTAACAATTGTTGTTCCAAGGTAAACAAAATAATTGAGGTCCACACGCAAAAGACTATCTAGTAACATAAAATTCTAACATATGCTACTGTAATGCATCAATGAGTAGATGCTTTCTTTTACTTATTTTAGTTTTAGGACAAAAAAATTCCAAACGCCTTAAATAATAGGAAATTTATTTATTTATTCTTTTATTTTATTAACACATTAATCTTATTTAAAATAATGATTTAAATAATTATTTTTTATTGATTATGGTATATATCACTTTTCCTTAATTTTACATTAGCTACATAATTAATAATTTATTTTTTTTGAATATATTGAATTTAACTGTTAAATAAGGTAAAAATATCTCAAGTATTTTTCTCTGAATTGAGAGAGTATAATTATCCCATCACAGAAACAAGACTTATCCATATCAAGGTGCATATGCAAGAAGCTTGAGGAAGATTGATTCGACCCCTAAAAGGAAAATTTTCAATTTAATTAACAAAAATTGAAAAAAAGATAGCAAAGAAAGCCACAATCCAACCACTGCCCACTATATGCCATGTTAATGACTTCATTTTTTCTAAGTTGAGGAAAGAATGGCATTTGAGCGTAGAAACATATTGCTACTACATTTCCAAAAGTCTTTTCCATTTGTTAAACTAGTCACATTCCTGGGACATTTTATAATTTTTATTGTTTTTCTTTACAATCAGTAGAATTTAAATCTTTTTTTTTTCTGATTATTAAAAAAATACGAATAATGAATTTGTGAGAGTTACAAATCATAAATTAATATATATTTTATTTAATTATTTTTGAAATATAAATAAAATAAAGTAAATTTTAAATATATGGTGTGATACATACATGGTCCCATATACTTGTCACTTTTTGTCATTTTGACTCCTCAACTTATAATTTTTTCATTTTGACACATGAACTTGGCTAAAACATAATTTTAAAATCTTTGTCAGCACACATGACATGAAATATCAAATCAATATGTGTCACATCACAAGAATTTTGTCTAATTCGGAATTCAAAACAAGTGAACCCATAAGAGGAGCATAATTTTCTCAACACTTATTTTCTTCATATATATATATAAGACTCAAGTCCGATATTTTCTTTAAGGGAATCTAAACTTTTTATCACTTTAAATGTTGGTTATTAATTAAATAATTTTAATAAAATAGAAATTATTGATAAAGAAATTAATTAATTTTAAAAAATAAGACTTCATTTCCTTTTATTTTTAACTATATATTCTTTTATAAGGATATCGAATAGTACAGATCTAATTTGATATTTATAGACTATCTATATATAGCATAAAAACATTAAATTCTAGAAAAACATTTTTCATACGGATTGAATTTCTATTAACAAAAAACATTTTTCATAAAAACATTAAATTCTAGGAGTTTGTTAACTCCTAACACTAATTTTCCATTTGCTCCCCCACGAGCCCTATCTATTTTCTTCACCCAACTAACGACCCACCAAAATGGACCATAAGAGCCTACAGTCTCTACACTCAATTTTAGTACGATAATAATTAAATTTGATTACAGCAATATACTATACAAGGAAATAATAATTAAGAAAAAAAAGTCATTTTCAAACAATGGCCACTTCATGTAGGAAGTAGTTGTAAATGTCTCAACTGTGGCAACTTTGATCTTGGTCATAATTCCTTTTTTTTAAATAGTCGGCACATCCTATTTATTTATCATTCTGCAGGTTGGCAATTGTTAGGACTTGTGGACTGGCATTCCATTATCAAATTGTTATTACAATGAAAAAATATAAAATTGAAATATTTCACTTAAATGACAATAATTGCATATGATATTTTTCAATTTTATTGATAAAATATTAATATGGAAATCCAGTAACTAAATTCAATTTTTTTTATGTATTTTTTATGCATCGACCAATGTAAATGGAATGTATATTTAAATTAATTAAAAATATGAAACATATGATGCTCATGTTAACATGCAAATAAGCCTATTTGAAGTAATTATTATTTAATTTTTTTTAAAGTAATTATTGATTAGCACACATAATTTGAAGCTATTGTGCAACACACCAAAAGACAGCACTGTAACTTGCATCAGCATTCAGACCATAAGATTTAGTATGTCTGCTAAAAACTATTGATAGTACTAGTGATGGTATTGAGTTAGTTATGACTAATACCTACTTAATTATATATTTATTTGAATGATAGGCTAAGTTTCAATCCAGGTCCAGTGCTGTTTCAAGGCACTGTAAGCGATTGTGGAAGATGTTTTCTGTATATGCAATTTTCAGATAAAAATTCAATTGTAATGATTTCAAGACTAGTGAACATTCATCTAAATTAGATGCTTTACTGTAGAAATTTCATGGGTTCAAAAACTATTGGTGCTCTTGGCGTACTGTGAACACATAAATAATGCGTTTTTTTACTGGTACCATCAAATGTATTTAATAATTCTTAATAATTTTTTCCTTTTAAATAAGATAAAATTTAAATATTTATGAACTACTCTACTTTTTTATTGGCTATATCGAGTATATTTAATACAAAGTTAATTCTTTTATATATATATAATATCATTTCATTCTTTTTATTCTTGTGTAAAATTTATTTATATTTTCAGCATTCCAAATAATAAAATGAGTATTATCTTATTTGTGAGGGAAGATTTCTCCATAATAGCCATGAACGATTGCTCCAAAAGTGACAAAAAAGGTTTACCTGATCTTAGACCGGAGAGTCAACGATAATAATTATAACTTGATGCGATTTTCGATTATTCTAATTTTAATTTTATACTTTAAGTGGTTAACCATTATTATTAATACTAGCTGGGAAAGTCACAATCACGTATATATCTCAAGAAATAAATTTCAATATCATTGTTTATGGCTTAAGCAAAGTTTCATTGGCTTGTTTCTCTCGGGAAAAAAAAAAGTTTTATTAGCATGTAAAGCTAAGTTAAGATTAAAGGCCGTGATTAACTATCTTAATGAGTTTTTTTTTTTACAATATTTTTATTAAAGCCACTATCGAAGGTTTAATAGTTGAATAATAAAAACTCCTTCAAAGTATAAAATATCATAATTTAATTTATAACGATTAAATATCTTAATTAAATTTTGACAATGAACGATATGTAGATGAAACGCTTTTGTAAAATGAACTGCAGTATTGTATTTCAGTATGTACAAATATATATATATATCAGTTCACACAACTAACAGCTAGATAAAGTCTCACATGGTAGGTGTGATGGGCACAAGACAGTGAGTGATGGTTACCTTTACCGTTCCTGACAGACACAACTCATCAACTTATCATAATTGCTGATTTAAAAATACATTTAGTTAATTACTGTGTCAATACCCCTCGGCAAGCCTATGGGTAGTGAGGAACCAATCGTAATTTGCTGCAAAAATGATGAAAAGGACGCATTCCCAGAGGCTTGGTAAAGATGTCGCCAATTTGATCTTTGGTGTAGAGAAAACCAATTTGAATTTTGCCTTTTGCAACATGCTCACGAACAAAATGAAAATCGAGCTCAATATGCTTAGTGCGAGCATGAAAAATAGGATTATGTGACATGTAAATGGTGCCAAGGTTGTCACACCACAAGGTTGGTGGAGTCGGAGTAGAAAAACAAAGTTCAGACAAAATAGATTGGATCCAAAGTACCTCAGCTGTAGTGTTTGCAAGAGCTTTGTATTCACTTTTAGAAGAAGAGCAGGCAACTGTGTTTTGCTTCTTAGCACTCCAGGAAATCAATGAATTTCCAAGGTAGATGCCATAACCACTCGTGGAACGAAGAGTGTTCGGACACCTACCCTAGTCACTATCAGAAAAATAATGAAGGGAGAGGGTATTGTCAGAGGCAAAGTAGAGGGTGTACCACAATATGTGCTTAAGATAGCGGAGAAAGCATGTGATAGCAGCCCAATGGACATCGGTATGGGAGTGCATATGTTGACAGAGGCAATTGACAGAATAGGTGATGTCGGGTCTTATGAAGGTAGCATATTGTAAAGCGCCAATGACTTGTCGGTAAAGGTGAGGATCATCAAGCAACTTGCCCTGTGTTTTTGATAGTGGAGGAGTGGTTGCCATTGGAGTTTGACAACCATTTGCTTTATGTAAATTCATTTTATGAAGGAGGTCTTGTAAATATTTTTGTTGATGAATGGAGATCCCATCGAGTTTGCAGTTGACTTGAATGCTAAGAAAATAACGCAGGGGCTGAACATCTTGGACTGGAAATTCACGTCTCAAGTGAGTTAAGACCTGGTTAATTAACAAAATGGAAGAGCTCGTAATAATTATATCATCAACATAAATTAATAAAATAACCAAATCAGTGCCTTGGTGCATAAAGAACAGAGATGAGTCATCTTTTGAAGAAGAGAAGCCATGCAAAAGAGAACCACTGAGTCTTAAAAACCAGGCACGAGGAGCCTGTTTTAAACCATAAAGTGAGCGCTTGAGAAGAAAAACATGATCTAGAAATTGAGGATGAACAAATCCTAGTGGTTGAGCCATATAAACAGTTTCAGTAAGAGTACCATGAAGAAAGGCATTAGAGATGTCCAGCTGCTGTAAAGATCAATTTTTTATGGCTGCCAAGGATAAAATAATTCTGATAGTAGTGGATTTTTAAATGTTTGAGTCAATACCACTTTATTGGTTGTATCCTTTTGCAACAAGTCGTGCTTTGTAGCGTGAAATTGTGTTGTCGAGCTTACGCTTGATGTGGAACACCTATTTGTTTCCCATAAGATTACAATTTGGTGGTTTTGGTACAAGCTTCCATGTATTGTTATGAAGCAAGGTAGTGTGTTCATCATTCATGGCTGTACGCCATTCTTTATATTTATTGGCAATTGTGAAGCAAGTTGGTTCGAGTTGTAAGGGAGAAGGGGTTAAAGAAAGGTAAGGGAGATGAGCATGACGATGCTGCATTGTAGTGTTGCGCAGCATCATAGAATGGGTACGGGGTGGAGATGGTTGGCGTGGTGGATGAGTGGATGAGTTGAAGGGTGTGGATTAGAATAGGTGGAGAAGTCAACAATAAGTAAGAGATCAGATGGAGTTGAATTGGGACGGGAAGGGGAAGGTATTATTGTTTGTATGGAGTTGGTAGTGGATTAGAACTAGACGGCACAAGTGGTGGGTTCGGTATGGATGTAGTTAAAGGTGGTGATAGTGATCGGGTTGTTGGGGTGGCAGAATGGTTAAGAAGAGATCGAGAGAAATTAGGAGAAGGAGGTGATGAATGAGAAGTGGAGAGAGAGGTGGACATACTTGAGGGATTCGGATAAGCATGACTTGTTAGCATTTGCATCCAACTTGAAGTGTGTGGCAGAGAGGATATAGCTATTGGTGGTTGACTTTGATAAGGAAATAAGGACTCATCAAATTTTGTGTGTTGAACAATGTATATACGTCCGGTTTTTTTTTGTCCAAACAACGGTGACTATAGTGTATGGGTGAAGGGCCTAAGTATGTGCATGGGGCTGTTCTAAAGGTAAATTTATGAGTTTGGTAGGGGCAAAGTAAGGGGTATACACAACAACTGAAAATCGTATAGTCTTTGTATGATGGAGAAGTACTGAATAATTTGGTGTATGGAGATGAATTTTGAAGTGTTGGAGTGGGTATGGCATTAATAAGGGAGAAAGAGGTGTCAAAGGCATATGACTAGAATTTAAATGGTACATGGCTATGAGCAAGGAGGGTTAAGCCGGTGTCAACGATGTGTCATATTTTTCGTTCGGCTAAACCATTCTGCTCCTGGGTGTATGGGCATGCAATACGATGGATTATACCATGATTTTTGAGGAATTTGTTTATCTTTTGATATTCACCTCCCCAATTGGAGTGGAATGCTTGGATGGGAAGATTAAATTGAGTTTGAACATATTGATGAAAATTAACAAAATCATCATAGACTTCACTTTTATTTCGGAGAAAGAAAATCCAAGTGTATAGGGTAAAGTCATCAATGAAGTGAACAAAATAACAAAAGACAACATTTGACAAAATTGGGGAAGGACCCCAAACATCAGAATGAAAAATCTGAAAAGGAGCATTTGTTTTGTGCTTTACAGAAGTAACTGGTAATTTAGAAAATTATCCTAAAAGGCAGGATTAGCAAGGAGAGGACGAAACTGCACTGAGAGGAATGTGTTGTTGCTGTACAATTTTATTGAGAACTTGACGGTGAGGATGTCCAAGTAGTGAGTGCCATAATTCAAAGGATTCGGTGGAAGGAGAAGCGAGGAAAGTTGACTTTGAGTGGGATGGAAAATGGTACAAGCCATGTTTATTTGTTCCCTTGAGTAGTGTCTGGCGGGTTACCTGATCCTTAACAAGGAAAAAGTATGGCCAAAATTTGAAATAACAGTTGTTGTCAATAGAAAATTGATGGACAAAAATTAATGGTTTTGAAATCTGGGGAACATGAAGTTTATTAGCTAAAAGAAAAGAGTTGGATGGAGTTAAAAGATGACAAGTACCTGTGTGAGTGATATCCAAACCTATGCCATTGCCAACATAAAGTTTGTCAAAATTAGTGAAAGGTTGAGGTTGATGAAGAGAGCCAAGGGCAGGAGTGATATGAGCAGAAGCTCTCGTATCGGCAAGCCAAGGTTGCATTGTAGTACAAAAAGTTGAAGGTGATGTAGGGAAGTGGTAACTGAAATGAGCTTGTGGAGAGGAGGCGGATTGGTGAGGAGATGGGCGTTGATATCTGTGACGACAGACAGTAGCAATATGGTTGTACAGACCACAAATCTGGCAAGTGGTACTGTGACGGCTGCGTTGATTCTAGGAAGGTCTGAATGGAGAATAAGAAAGGCGAGAGGCTAGCTAGGGTTGAGGCGAGGTGAGAAGATGGGAGGCTCGTGGGGTAGATAGCAGGGGAGGGCGATAAGAAAAGTTGGCAGTGTAGGTATTTGCATTGCTTTTGAGTAATATTTCGCGAGAAACTAACTGACTATGTAGCTCATTGAAGGTAACTGGCTCAGCACACATGTTTAATGAGGAAATGATGCCTTGATATTCCATGCCAATATTTCTGAATATAATGGCATTGAACTCAGCAGCTGACATGGTTCGGCCGGTAGTAGCAAGCTCATCAGCGATGGATTTTGGTTTTCAAAGATATTCTGTTATAGAGAGGTCGTTCTTTTTAAATTCTTGCAACTCGATGTGTAGCTGAAGCTGCTTATTTTGTGATATGGCACCGAATGTGTTGGCTAGTACGAGCCAAGCTTGGCGAGAAGAGGTGACTCCAACAATGTATGGAAAGATGTCTTCGGTGAGAGATAAGAGGATCCATGTTAGCAAGAGTTGATCTTTCTTGAACCAGGTTTGAAATTCTGGATTGGGAATGGGAGAAGGGGGAGTGTCGGTTCTCATGATGGTTGTAGATGGTGGTGGTTTGGAGCCATCGACAAATCCCATAAGATCTTGAGAGTTTAAGAGAGGTAGGAGTTGAGTTTTCTAGATGAGGTAGTTGCGTGGTGTAAGTTTAATAAAGAAATTAATTTGAGTTGAGGTTGAAGAAGATGATGGTGATGAAGTGACAGGGATGATTGCTTGATTTTCAGCTTGTTGTTCGGCCATGAAGAAGGGTCAGAAAAGAAGTTAGGGATGTGAAGAAAGAAGAAAGAGAAGGGATAGTGTTAAGTCAGGGAAGGGCAGTGCAGTGCTGGGTGCGGGATGACAGAGCAGTGTTGGGTGTTGCAGTGCTAAAAAAAAAATTTTATATGTTGTAGTGCTGCAGCTCTGATACCATGAACGAAATGCAGATGAAACACTTTTGTAAAATGAACTGCTATGTCTGTATTTCAGTATGTACATATATATATACATCAGCTCACACCTAACAGCTAGATAAAGTCTCACATGGTAGGCGTGATGGGCACAAGACAGTGAATGATGGTTACCTTTACCGTTCCTGACAGATACAACTCATCAACTTATCATAAGTGCTGATTTAAAAGTACATTTAGTTAATTACTGTGTCAATATGCATATATTCACTAATGGATTTGGTACCCTTGGTGCAGCGCTTCAGTTGTTCTTTCAATTGCTTAATGTGGCCATGGGACGCTTTGGTACAGGTGTTAGCCACGGTTTGCCAGGCTTCATGAGAGGTAGTGGTGCGGGCAATAAGTGGTTGTAGAGGGACAGAGATTGCACCTAAAAGAGCATTGAAGATTGAGCGATCTTGTCGGTTGCAGGTGATATAGGCCGGGTTTGGAGTGGTGACATTATTGGTAGTGAGTATTGGTGAAGGCGGGGTACAAGTGCCGTGAAGGTATTGATGGAGATCATAACCTTCAAGAAGTGACTGTACTCCATGTAAGGTAATTTGTGGAAGATAATTTTGTTATGTTGGATAGATTGATTAAGGAGGGGAATCTTTGGGTCTTGAGTGTTGTGAAGGATGATAGGGTCATTGGTTGTGGAAGAGGATGAATTAGAAGCCATTAAGATCGAGAAAGAATGAAGAATTTCTAGTTTTCAAGCGGAGATCGGTCGACCGGTTTTTGAAAGTGCTGGTACTGCCGAAAAAAAAAAAAATTGTGGCCCAAGATGATTATGCTCTTGATACCATGATAAGCAAATGAGAAGACTGAAATAATGGCTTCATATTTCTTGTTGATTGAGAGCAAAATATATATATATATATATAAAGAAGTGGAGACTATGGTAAGTTACACAATGGCACGAAATTAGGAAACTATCCTAAAATTACATAATAGAATTTACATATCACTTTGATTTATTATGTAAAACATCTAGCTAAACGTATTTAGACCCAACTGAAAAATAGAAGGTTAAACACTCACCAACAAGGTCTAAGCCATTAATTTCTGTTTATTTAGTCAAATTTTTTATAATGTCCTATAGATTTTATTTACTTGCTATCTTAGTTTTTATTTTGTTTTTCTTAATTTTTCATTTTATATTTTACCTAAAATTTTATTTTATTTACTTTCTATGTTAGCTGAAATTTAATTTTCTAGATTTCATTGTTACCTATTTTAGCTAAATTTTGATTTGTTTTCTAATTTAGTTTAAAATTAATAAGTTTGTACCATCTTATAAGTATATAACAATATTTTTCTGTCTTAATCATCAAAGAATATAAATTTTCTTTATATTCTTATTATTCATATTAACTTGTGCTGTACGTATTAGTTTAAAATTTTTTATACTATATATTTTTGTGTGCAGTTGGAGTTGGTATAGACTAAAGAAAGTTGAGTCTTTAATTAGGATCAATTAAAGGATTTTGTTTTTTTTTATCAAAGTTAATGAAGTGTTTGAATTCCTCCGCTCTTCAGGTATTTGAGATTTATTTACAATGATGATTTATAAAAATATATTTAAATACCAACTACTAATGGTCCTCTTACTGTTTTCACGATATTAAGATTCAAATTGAGCTAAAAAAAAATCAATGGATTTGATTGTAGGAACCAAAACACAATTAATTGTTGTCCTTGCGAATTAATGTTTGAAAGATTTGCAGAAGGTAAAGGTACTCAGGAGGATTTTTATTTATTTAATTATTTTTAAGTTTTCTTTTTTTTTTTCTCTGGCTTGTAGCTTGGCCCTTTTGCTCTTTTGGTCCCATGTTCATATGGTAATAAAGGTTTTTTTTTACTCTTCTTGTCAAAAAATAAATAAATAAATAAATAAAGCAATTTTTTTTGTAAAATTACTTTTTTTATATATTTAAAAATATAAGCAATTTTTTAAAAAAATAACTAATTTTAATAAAGTGATGTAAATTGTTTATTAACAATAGAGGGACATATAAAAATTATATTTCGAATTTACGAATACTAATTTATTATGAAAAAATAAGTTCAATTTAAAATGGAAGAAGTATTTTTCAAATATAATAATACTCATTCACTTTAAAATTGCAGATCTATATATTTTAATTTTGTTATGGTGTAATAATTATATTTTAGTTGATCTTAATATAATGATTTATATTATTTTATAGAAATTAAATATTTCTAATAAAAATACATATTAAATGTAAGATCTAGTAAATTAATAATTAATTATTTTCTAAAATAATGACTAACTATAATTTTGATGGAAAATAAAACAAATTTATATTTTATAAAAAAATAATATCTCTTTAGCAGTTATTTTTTTTATATTTATTTATTTTGGTGAGATAATCAAATAATTGAGTCTCTAGAATGGTTGGGGAAGTAAACAATAATAAAATAAAATACTAATACTATGTTTCGATGCAAAAGATTTGAGATTTAATTATTTATTAATTGGAAGGTCATAATTTGATCTTGAATTTAATGAAAATTTGAAACAAATGTATAACAATTAGAAAGATATTTAATGAGAAATTTGCAATAATTTTTAGTTATATTTATTTGAAATTCTTATGTTTAATATTTAATATTTATTATCTAAAATTTCGAATGGAATGTTTACATATATAAACACAATGTGTGAATTTTCAATTTTTTTTAAAAAGAAACAGAAATAATTTTTTTAATTGGATGAAAAAATTTTGATTATTTTTTATGAAAATAAATATTCTATTAATTAATTATCTATTTTTTAAACAGATATTATTGAACGATATTTCTAGGCGGGGAGCAGGTAAGAGATGAGAAAGGGGAAAAGGTTGATTGCTGAGATATGCTCAGATATGCACTCCTCCATTCTCGACAATTAATCAATTATTGTAGTAATTTTTGGATGTTCTTATGGTCTTCTATATATAGATATTCGTTCTCTGAAACAATCATATATATGAACATGGAGTGGCAGCTCGTCAAGTGCAAGGCCAGCCATGATGGTGAAAGGCTTCACATAGCCATGTTTCCATGGCTTGCCTTCGGTCATATGATCCCATTCTTGGAGCTCGCCAAGCACATCGCTCAAAAGGGTCACAAAATCTCTTTCATTTCTACTCCTAGAAACATTGATCGCCTTCCAAAACTCCCTCCACATTTAGCTGCTTCGATAGCTTTTGTTAAGCTTCCATTACCCTACATCGAAAACCTTCCTGTGTCCGCAGAAGCAACTACAGATTTACCTGTAGATGATGTGTGGTACCTTAAAAAGGGCTATGACTGTCTCCAAGAACCCTTGTCAAAGTTCCTCCAATCTTCCCTTCCAGATTGGATTCTTTTCGATTTTGTTTCCCATTGGTTACCTGATATTGCTCGTCAACTCAACATCCCTACTGTTTACTTCAGTATATACCTTTGTTCCTGCCTCTGTTATATCAGTTCAGGCAATGAAGATTATCGTAAAAATGTTGAAGATTACATTGTAGCGCCCAAGTGGGTGCCCTTTCCATCTACCGTGGCCCATCGACTTTTCGAGGCTTTGAAGATTTTCCATGGGATTACTGGTGATGAATCCAACATTTCTGACTTCAAACGTTTTCAAGAATCAGTGAAATGCTGTGACATCATTGCTGTAAGATCATGTCTCAAATTTGAACCAGAATGGCTCAAACTTGCACAGCAACTTTATAAAAAACCAGTTTTTCCAATTGGTGTGCTACCTAGAGAAGCTGATCATCAACAAGACGATGTAGAACATTGGAATCCAATCCAGAAATGGCTGGACAGCCAAGATAAACGATCTGTCGTCTACATAGCCTTTGGAAGTGAATCCCTGCCACGTCAGGAAGAAGTAACTGAGATAGCAATAGGATTAGAGCTATCAGGATTGCCATTTTTGTGGGCATTAAGAAAGAGTCTTGGATTATCTGCAGATGAAGACGTTCTTGAATTGCCTAATGGATTTGAGGATCGAGTGAAAGAGCGAGGCATGGTGTGCACCGGCTGGGCACCACAACTAAGAATTTTAGGCCATAATTCCATAGGCGGATTCTTGACTCATTCTGGATGGAGCTCAGTTGTGGAGGCATTGCAAAATGAAATAGCACTTGTGCTTTTAACGTTCTATGCAGATCAAGGGCTTAATGCTCAGTTTTTACAGGAGAAAAAGATTGGATATTTGATACCTAGAAATGAGGAAAATGGATCATTTACAAGAAACTCAGTAGCTGAGTCATTGAGGTTGGTTCTTGTTGAAGAAGAAGGGAGAATTTATAGAGAAAAAGCTAAGGAGTTGAGTGCATTGGTTAGAGATAAAGATAGACAAAGCGATTATATGGATGGTTTTTTGGGTTATCTGAAAGCTCACAGACATCTCATAAATGGCAATGAAGTTGAGAAAATCAAGACTTTAGCTGTACTCAGAAGCTAGCGGCAGTGGCCATGAACCGTTTGTCATGTACTTGTTTTCATTTTTTATTTTGTTTTGTTATTTTATGATGAGTATCTCGGGTCATGACATTATTATCTCGTAAAATTTTAAAATTGTTCTTTCTCTTGAATTATTAGTCTTTACATTTAGGGTAAAATTAATATTAAAAAAATTGTCGTATAGTGGCTCACGATATTTATTATCATCTTTTTAGATGTTTTGCCATGTGCTTGTTTAATTGCTCATGAAATAATTAGCACTTGTCTAATTGCTTGTGAAATGATAAATTTGACATTATTGTATATTTTGGATTTATTACAATTTTATTTTTTAGTAATCCAATAACAAATATACAATTATTAGATTGATATACGTTGTTTTTATTTGAAAAATATTTTAAAATTTGAGCAGTATAATTATATTAAATTAATTATTAAATTTTTTTATATTTTTATAGTTATATTGGAATTGAATAAAATATTTAAAATTTAATAGATTTTAAACAATGATAATTTGAACAATAATTAAAGTAATAAATTAATGTTTTTTTTTACTTAGTTGCTACTACTTGGTAACGATTGGCAATTATTGATATTATTAATATATCTAAATATATATATTTTAATCACGAATAATTCAGTTAAAAAAAATCACGAATAAATGATTATAATTTTTTTAAAAAAAGTAAATAGTATCTAAGGAGATCAAATTCTCTTGGATGAAAGTGCGACATTTCCAAATGTTGAGAGAGGATCTTCAATGCTAAATTCCTCATCAAGGCAAAGAAAACAACAAGACGTCAATGTAGATGAACAGTATGCAGGAAGAATAAATAATGCCTCATTGTCACGTTAATGGCTAACATAAGCTTACAAATTGATCATGATATAACATGAGTGCTCCAAAAGATGAACCCACGCAGTAGGAAGAATTATTGGAGCGAGGATCTCTCTCTAATACTTTTTTAAGCATAGAGAGCAACTCTACTGTCATCATACAAAATGTCAACAACTGATGGGTTAAAATCTCAATAACATTTTAAAATAGATCGATATGGTTGTTTATGTTCGATTTGATTGAATTAATACTAATATTTTAAATAAATAAATAAAATTTATTTTTAAATAGTTGAACTCTTAAATTTTAATATTTTGAAATATTTGTGCTGTTATTTTGATTTATTAATAACTTTTTAAATATTAATTATTATTATTTTATTATGATGTTACAAAATTATAAATACACATTATGATGTTTACATTATTTTAATAATATTGACAAGGTTTATTGCTATTAATTTCTTATATGTAATTAATTTATTTTTTTATCAAACTGATTATATAAACTAAATTCAAATTTTTTTAATATTATTTATTTTGATTGACTTTTTTTATAAAAAATGACCATTATACCCTTGTATTCTCTAATCTTTTTTTTTTTGAAAAATTATGTCTTCTTTAACCTTATTACATCAAATTTCTAACATTTACCTTTCTCCAATTTTTATATATTTTTTTAAAATTTAAAAAAATTAAAATTTTATTTATAGATCTAATTTTTTTTTAATTTTTAATTTTTAAAATATTTTTTTTTGTTTAGAAATTTTTTAATTATTTTTATTAAATGTATATGAATTGGTTGTAAAATTTTTAAATTTTTAAAAATTTTAGATCTATAAAATTATTTTTAACTTTTTTTCAAATTTTAAAGAAATATTAATAAATAATTTTTATAAACTAAAAAATTATAAATGTACATTTTAAAAGTAATTTCATCAATTCTCATTGTTATTCAAATATAAACTTCGGGGTAAATGCTAGGAATTATATGTGATGGGGTTAGAGAAGACATGTTAAAACAAGGGTATAATGGTTATTTTTTGGCAAAAAAGTCAACAAAAGTCCTTAAGTGTTCGATTTTAAAATTATAGGGAGGTTAATATTCGATTTTGAAACATGAGGGTTTGAAATGTAAATTAGGCCTAACCTCAGGGAGGTTAATGTAATTTGCTCTTTATTTTTTTTATCAAACCGATTATATAAACTAACTTCAATTTTTTTTGAATATTTTTTATATTATTTATTTTGGTTAAAACATAAATATTAAAATATGGTTTGTTGAAAACAGTAGAAAATATGCGTGTCCAAATTTTCGGTGATCACGGCACTGTGTGGACTTAAAACCCACTAGAAAATATAACAGGGGCTTATAGTCCAAGTCAGAGATGGAGTCGCCACCCTGATGAAACTTGGAAATTTTTTTACAGCAACTGAATTTCACGGAGATTCCCTAGAGGCCGTCTTTAAAGACTAAATTTGGAAACTAGGTATGGGTTTTTGAAGCCCACCCAACCTTACAATTGACGTCCGTTTGTGTTTTGTATTTTATTACTTTTAATTATTTAATTATTTTCTTATTACCATACAAATATGCAGTTGCCTCCAAACAATTGTCCAAATTCTACAATTAAATCCAAGTTTGAATTAAATTCTAATTACATGCAAATTAGATATGATTCACAACATCCATATATCTACAACTAAATCAACAAATTAAAATAAATTAAAGTGCTCATGCAAAAGAAATGAAGGGAGGAGAAAAGATTACAACCCTTTGACATGCAAATAACAAAATAAATAAATGAAAAAATCAAAATATACACACACAAAGAAAAGGGGGAGAAGAAAAGATTACAACCCTTTTAATCACACAACAAAAAAACTAGAAATAAACCAGAAAAACAATTAGAAAAACTAAAAAAACAACCAAGAATAAAAAACAAGTGGAAAAATAAACAAAAAAAATCAGGAATAAAAAACAAAAAAACCAGAAAACAACCAAAATAATGGTTGTTTTGGGTTATTTTTGTCAATTTTTTGGTGCATTTTCCGTTTTTTGAGCTTGTTTTGTGGTAATTTTCTGATTATTTTTCTCATTTTTTTAATAAACAAAAAAATAAAAAAACCACAAAACAACTAAAAAATGTTGTACAAAGAAAAAGAAAAAATCATAAATAACTAGAAAAAAAAACTAAAACAATGGTTGTTTTTTTGATTTGTTTTATTTTTTTCTTGGTTCATTTTCAGTTTTTTGAGCTTATTTTGTGATAATTTTCTGGTTTTTTTAAGCAACAAAAAACAAAAATTAACCATCAAAACAACCACAAAAATAATCAAAAAACGTTGTACAAATAAAAAAAACCACAAACAAACCAGAAAAAACCTAAAAAACCAATAAATAAATAAATAAAATAAGCAGAAAAAGAAAAAAAGTAGAAAATAAAAATAAACATAAGGA
>CATIWM010482091.1:0-10464 GCA_949671775.1 Mallotus repandus
AAAACTTCCTTAAAGCTATTTTTGAAAATACTTTTGGTCAATATGACTTTTAATATTATTTTTTATTTTTTTGCCATTTATGAAAAAAATTCTATAATTAAAAGGTAACTAAATAAATTAAAAATAAAACATATTACATTAGGTTTAGTTTTTTTAATTTTTATTTTCATTATTTTTAAATATAGAAGACTATTAAATTACTATTGCAGTATGTATAATAGTTAAGAAAATTTTTAAAAATAGAATTTCTAATGGTTTAGGAAAATTGATTGAGTAATTTGAGAAAATACGTATTATATAAAAAATTTTAAAATTTTATTAGTATTAAAATATGTATAATAGTGTTTTAATTAAAAAAATATTAAAAAGTTATTATAAATATTTTATTTTTAACAAAATCAGAATTTTTAAGAATTTAACATATTAAATTAGTTAAATTTTTTATTTAATAACTTTAAAACTCAGCATTAAATATATATATATATATATATAAATTCAAAAGAATATGCATACTTTTTAAATAATTTAAAATTACACGCAAAGTGGTAGAAAATAAAACACTTCAACATTTATTTTAGTAAATTGTCAACAGCATGGCATGATTTTCTAGTGATATAATTTTGAAATAAAAGTCAATTCCCTCCTTGATTTTTTTTTTATGAAGATTAAATTAGCCCTTTTATTACTTTTTGAACTAATTTAGCACTGAACTATTCAATAAAGGTCAAATTAGCCCTAAAAATTACATTTGCCCCTTATTTTTTGATAAGTAAACAAAAGACCCCCTAAATATTTACAAAACCTCTCTAATGTTTTATGTATTTAACAAATTAGTTCATATTATAGTAAAATAATTTCAAATTTAAAATTTTTAGATTATATTTATAACTATGTTTATATCATATAAAATTTAATAAATTAATAATATAATGTATGAATATTTAAATTTAATTATGCATGAAATATGTACTTTTAATATAATCATACGTTATATTTAATTTTTAAATTATAATAACACTCACATCTATTTATATCTTAGAAAAATAAATGTATAATTTAATATGTATATAAATTATTAGCTTTGAAAATTTTTCATTGTAAAGTAATAAAAACATAATAAAACTAAGATTAAATTAAGAATAAACTATTTTTTCATCATAAGTAATATATATGTGTGTTAAGCATAATTTTAAAAATAAAATTAATATAGATATAAATTAATTATATATTTTTTAAAATTACTAAAAATTATTGGTAAATAGTTAAATTTACATGATATAAAAAATTTAGGTTTTCATTATAATTAAAATTTTTTGTTAAATTTTTTTCAGTAAAATAAGTACTAATTTGTTAAGTAAGTAAAATATTAAGAAGGTGTTTGTAAACATTGAAAGGATCTTTTATTTATCTGCCAAATAATAAGGGGTAAATATATATTATTAAAGTTAATTTACCTTAATTATAGGCTTATATTATGATACAAACATTTATATTTATATAAATAAAATTAGAACTCCTAAATTTATTTTCTTAATTAGAACCGCCGAGTATTTTATATATCAATATTTATAAAATACATCAATAATTATAATTAAATAATTATTAATTTAAATATTTTAATTCTATTTGTATAAATATATATATTTTTATTGTGGAAGGACATTTTATTAGATAGTTGAATGATTAAATTGATTCAAAAGCTAACAAAATGCCAATCTAATCTTTTTTGAACAACGAAAACTTATTGTACACGTACCAATTTTCAAGCTATTATGACCGGAAAAAATCTGTGTACATGCTTATAAATTATACATTTAGATCACAATTTATCGATATGGGATCCCGAATCAGTCCTTTAGTCCAACATCGCCACCATGATCGGACCTAACTGAAAAGTTTATTGCTGCTTTTTTTGAATAATAAAGACTTACTGTATACACACTAACTTTCAAATAATTACTACTGAAAGAGTTATGTGCATATGCTTGTAACCCACACACCTATACCACAATCTAACAATATGGGATCCGAAGAACATGCTAATCCAATCTTTGTCCCGTAGTTCAAGGGAAATTCACCCTTACGCCTATAATTTTCATGTTGCACAGGACTGGATATTTTTTTTGGATGAGGCATCCTATAATAAAGTCGTTCACACCGTTCCCGAAGAGATCATAAGAAAATCAGAAACTGCGAACCCATCTTCAGCCCAAATCTGCAGGCAACGGCAGGGATGGCCCCACAGTGGCGCCATCTCTCAAACAGTAGGCGATTGAATGAGCAGTCAGAGGAGGAACAATAGATGATGGGGACAATGTTGTCCGAACATAGCTTGTCTGGTCTCGCTGTTCCATCATACTTAGCCACGTGTAGTGAAAGAATGTTACTTCCAAGGAAATATGGTGATATTTTATTATTATTATTATTATTATTCTTTTATTGAAAAAAAAGTTTTGAATCACTTTTAAATTTTTATTTTTTTATTTTATTTAACTTATATAATATTAAAATAGTACAAATAATTTTAAATATATAAAATATTAAAATTAATTTTAAAATAATATAAATAAAATTAAAAATTAATATTACAAAGTTAAAAAAATTTATTTTTAATTATATTTTTTTTTCATTAAATATTATTTTAATTTATATAAATTTCTCTTATACCTATATTAACACTAATTTATAAGATATTTTAATTTTATGTATTATAAAAATTATATAGGTTCAAAATATAAGTTTAAAAATTAAATAAAATATAATAAAAACTAATAAATATTAAAAGTTAATTGAGTGAAGTTCATAAGTGAAACTATGCATTTGGCCAAATGTTAAAACCTTCGTCACTTTTTTTTTTTTTTTCTCATACCTCTAAAGAACTAGAAAACAGGTATATATTATATATCAGTTGATTTTTATTTATTGATAATTTGTGTAATATTATAAATTTAAATTGTTTCAGGAATCTAACTTTTTTAATTTGAAACTAAAAGTTAACAAATAGTTAAAATTTTTATTTACCAGAATAATTTTCAATTGATAATTTTTTTTTCAAACGTATCAAATATCAGCAAATCTAGAAAATATTTTATAATAAAATACTTTATAGAATGAAATGGAGCCTAAGAGAATAATGCATTTTTTTCTTTTTCAAATATGATAACATATTGTAAATATTTTACATTTAATTATTAAAAAAATCATCAGAAGAATAGGAAGTTAGGTCATAATTTATTTCTCTTACTTGGAATAAGTACTGAACATGAGCAATGACTCTTGCACGACAAAAATTAACAGTATAATACGTAAGTGTTAAATATAATCATATTAATTAAGCTCTGTCTTAGTGCGTCTTTTATTTAATAAAATATATACAATTATAAATTTTATTATTGTAAAACAAATTTTATAACATTTCTTTCAAGTTTAATGTTAACTCGTCACCACATTTATATCTAGAATAAAATTCAAAGGAAAAAGAGGAGAGAATTCAAGAGAATTATATTTCATATGTTTTACAAGAGATGTTACATTTTTTATATACATTAAATATTTCTATAAATGGAAAACCTAATTACACACCAATTAAGAGAAATAAAATAACTTTTAAAATAAAAATAAAGATTTAATTCATAATATACACAATCAATTTTTTGACTTTCTAGAGCTCACTTCAACACTTCTCCTCAAGTTGGTAAGTGTATGTCAATCATTCCCAACTTACCAAGTGAGTTGTGCAACATATTTTCAGATACAACCTTTGTGAGGATGTCAGTTAGTTAAGTTTGAGAAGAAACAAAAGGAAGATCGATTGTTATTTAATTCAAATGATCTTTGATGAAGTGTCTGTCAACCTCCACATGCTTAGTCCGATCATGTTGAATCAGGTTGTTTGCAATTGCTATGGCTGCCTTATTATCACAATGTAACAACATAGGCTTCAAATGATTTAGTCCCAGATCTTGAACAATTCGTCTTATCTAGAGCAATTCACATACACCATGTGTCATTCCTCTAAACTCAGCTTCAGCACTCGATCTTGCTACAAGTTTCTATTTCTTGCTCCTTTAAGTGACCAAATTTTTTTTCCAACAAACGTGAAGTAACCAGATGTTGATTTTCAATCAGTTTGATCTCCGGCCTAATCGGCATCCGTATAGCCAACAATTTCATAATCCTTATTTCTCTTGAAAAATAAACCTTTGCCTGGAGAAGACTTTAGGTATGTTAGCACTCGGTACACTGCATCCATATGTTCTTTACTAGGAGAATGCATGAATTGACTTATAACACTTACTACATAACGCAATATTTGGCCGAGTATGAGATAAGTAAATTAATCTTCCTACAAACCTTTGATACTGAGCTTTATCAGTTGGAACTTGATCTTCTCGGACTGATAATCCAGGTTGACTTCTATTGGAATCTCGGCTACCTTGCAATTAAGCATGCCTATTTCTATCAGAAAATCCATTATATACTTCCATTGGTAGAGAGAGATTCCTTAAGTTGATCTTGCAACTTCAATTCCCAAAAAATTCTTCAAGTTACCCAGATCCTTGAGTTTAAACTCGGTTGCTAACTGTCTTTGCAGGGTTGTTATCTCACTCGTATCATTTCCAGTGACTACTATATCATCAACCTACACAATAAAAACAATGACTTTACTTGTCTTTTGTTTGATGAATAGTGTATGGTTAGCATCACTTTATTTGTAACTGAGCTTCCTTATAAATGTTGAGAGTCATCTAAACCATGCTCGAGGCGATTGCTTGAGTCCGTACAATGCGCTTTTTAGTTTTCATACTCGGTTAGTGTACCTCATTCCAAGTAGTGGATCTAGATACACTTCTTCATTTATGGTTCCATTTAAAAAAGCATTTTTTACATCAAATTGTCGTAGTGGCCAGTCTAGGTTAGTAGCTAATGAAATAAGGACTCAGATGGTATTCTTTTTAGTACTGGGGGAAATGTATCTTCGTAGTCAATTCCATACTTTTGAGTATATATCCTTTTGCTACCAATCGAGCTTTATATCAATTAATGCTTCCATCCGAATTTAGTTTAACAATGAATATCGACCTGCATCCGACCATTTTCTTTCCTTCAGGAAGTGGAACAAGTTCCCATGTGGAGTTCTTCTGCAATGCTTCCATTTCATCATTCATGGCTTTCTTCTAATTCGAATTAGCTAAAGCATCCTGCACATTACTCGGAATAGATATAGTAGATAATTGATTTACAATATATGCATATAATTCAAATAAACGGTTTGTTGATATGATATTTAGCTTTGGTATTAAGGTCAAAATCATATTATCTTTTGGGAATCCCTCTATTTATTCTAGAAGGATAACGAGGCTTAGTATTTGGAGGTACTAAGGGAGATAAGTTGACTTCACTGTGCACATCCAGAGTTTCTTCAGCTTCTAATGTGGACTGGGAAGATGTAGGATCTTGATTTATTTCAGGTCTAAGCAAGACACTCGGACTATCTTCAGTTATCTATCCAGGTGGAATGCTCGGACTTACTGTCTGATCATTTGAGATGCTCAAAACAGGGCTCGAAATAGGAACAGGTAAGACACTTGAAGTGCTATCATCAAAGATGTCCTAAGCTCCCTTGAAGATAACACTCGGATAGAGAGAAGTAGGGTGCATTTTCATGGAAATGAACATCCCGGGTTACAGACATCTTCTTAGCATTTGGATCATAGCATCTATATCCCTTTTTTAGCTATACATATCAAACAAAAATACGCCAGATAGCTCATGGATCCAATTTATTGAGTACCTGATGAATAAAGGCCGAGCATCCAAAACCTTGAGGCTCAAGAGTATTGAGAGATGAGGCTGGGATAAGGTCCTGAAGTTTCTGAAGACAAGTTTGGAAATTGAGTACCCTTGATGGAGTTCGGTTGATAAGATAGGCAGCGGAACGAACAACCTCTCCCCAATATTCTCGGGGAACATTCATGTCAAATAAAGATGCTTAAACTACTTCTAATAGTTGTCAATTTTTTCGTTCTGCTTTACCATTTTGTTAGGGGGTTTCGTCACATGAAGTTTGGTAACGAATTCCATACTTGTGGAAAATTTTTTTAAAGAGTTGAGTTATGATACTCCCCACCATTATCAAATTGTAAGACTCAAATTTGACACTGATACTATGTGGCCACCATTTTGTACAAGTCCTGAAACACAGAACACACATGTCCTTTGTTTAAAAGCAAGGATACCCATGTCATCCGGGTACACTCATCAAAAAATGTTGCAAAATATCAAACACAAGACAAAGTAGGAATCTAAG
The DNA here is from genome assembly GCA_949671775.1 of Mallotus repandus. Taxonomy (NCBI): domain Eukaryota; kingdom Viridiplantae; phylum Streptophyta; class Magnoliopsida; order Malpighiales; family Euphorbiaceae; genus Mallotus; species Mallotus repandus. The sequence continues at coordinate 6,311 of CATIWM010482091.1, forward strand.
CAAGTCCCCATAAATTAGAATGAACAGTTATAAATGAAGCTGAATTTTTATTATAACTCGGTACATATGAAGTTCAATGGCTTTTTGCTAATTCATAAATATCACACTTAAATTTGGAGTCTGTGATACTTAAAAACAATTCAGGCTTTATTTTATTAAGATAATTAAAAGATAAATGTCCAAAATGACGATACCACAAAATTACTTGTTCTTTGTTTGAGCTTCTTTCAATAACACCATTGACTTGACTAGAATTCTGACTCGAATCACCTTATAAATCAAGATAGTACAACTTTCTACGTTTAACACTAGAGCCAAGAATCTAGTGCATTGCAATGTCCTGAAATAAATAGTAATTACGCCAAAATTTGATAGTACAATTTAAGGTTTTAGTTATTTGGCCAACAGATAATAGATTACAGGAAAGAGATAGAACAATAAGAACAATATCTAAATTTAGAGAGTTCGAGTTAGATACTGATCATTCATGAGTGACGAGTGCTATTCCTCAATTAGCAGTCAAAATATTTTATTAGGTTGATGGTCAGATTGAGGTAAGATGGTGGGTGGAGTTTGTCATATGATCAGTAGCACTTATATCAATAATCCATGTATCATTTTGAGTAAGATTTATCATACATGATGTTTCATTAAGGTAACCATCCAATTTTGTAACACTAGAGGTGGCGATTGCAGCTTTTCCGAGTTTCTTGCGAGGCTTTCTATTAAAATCCCAACATTCTGGACAACCCACAATTTCATAGCACCATTCCTTGGAGTGTCCAACTTCACCATAGTGAGTACATGTGTATGTACTAGACTTATTTAGTACTTTCCCTTTAGACTGTGGTCGAGTCCGAGCAGCTATAAGTACTGCATTGTCCGGTAGAATCTTCGGCTCCTCCATCGTCTGTCGCTGGTTGTGATCTCTACGTACATATGCATAATTAGACTCGAGAACAAAAGGTAGATCCTTCCGTAGTATTTCACTTTGAGCATTATTAAATTCTGAGTCAAGTCCGGCTAGAAAAATATGTTATCGAAGTCGGATAATATTCTTATGGAGTGATACTATTCCATTAACATCCTCCCTTTGAGCACTCATTCGGGCATCAATCTTCTTAAATATCCTAACTAGCTCATTGTAGTATGTAGGTAATGGCCTACCATTCTGACGTGTAGTAAATGATTTTCTGTTTAACTCAAATAATTGAGTTTATCAGATCCATCATATAAGGTTTTGGAGACAACATCCCATATCTCCTTTGCTGTTTGAAGACGAATGAATCTTTGCATCAATGTTGGACTCATGGAATTAATGAGCTAACTTTTTACTTGATTATTATCAATAAGCTAAGTCTCTAAAGCTTTATCTCTCGCAAGTGGTTTTGGAATTGTGCTAGTAAGAAAACCATATTTATTTCTGACTCTAATTCGCGTCTCCATAAGTTGTGACCATAGAGGGTAGTTTGTATCATCAAGTATAATTCTAGTAGGAAACAAAGAATTATCTTGAAGGGTTTGAATAAAGTTGGTGTTCTATGTGATATAATGGATGTGTTTTTAACGGACATGGTGGATTTTGAAAGGATTATGACTTTAAAAGATCTCAAGAATTTTTTTTAAGAAAGAAAAGAAAAAATACGACTTCAAAAATTCAATAAAAAAATTGAATTTGATTTCATTAGGTATGCTCTGATACCATGTTGAATAAAATTCAAAGGAAAAAAAGAGAGAATTCAAGGGAATTATATTTCATATATTTCATAAGAGATGTTACATCCTTTATATATACATTAAATATTCCTATACATGGAAAACGTAATTACACAATAAAATAACTTTCTAAATAAAAATAAATATTTAATTCCTAATATATATAATCAAATCATTAACTTGCTAGAGCTCACTTCAACATTATATATATATATATATATATATATATATGTACACACTAGTAAATAAGTATGTTCATCAACATACTTTTTTGAGCAGTGACTTTTTATTTCTTTAATATATTTAATATTACTACTTTTATTTACTCAAAAATAATTTAATGTAAATTTTTAATTTCAACTAAAAATTAAATAATAAAGATTAATTAATTTAATTTTTTACTTTTTTAAAATTTTATAAAAATATATAAAAACGATAATTATACTACTTTTCTCATAGAAATACTACTCTCAAACAAATTATATGCTCTATTTGTTAGAATATGATTATAGATATAAGACAAATAAATTTTTTTAATTAATTTAATTATAATTATTTACTTAATAAACTTTAATTTAATAAGTACTTAAAAATAATAAGAGTATTATTTTATTTATATGTCCATCTATTTTTTCAATTTTGATAGTATTATATTACAACATAGTAATTTATTTCAATTTTAATTATTTACTTATTAAATTTAATATAGTAAGGCTTATATAATTATGTTATCTAATTTGATTTATATTAGATAAAATATAAGTAGACCTAGTTAACATAGAAAAAAATATATTTTTAATAAAATTACAACTAATATTTTCAATAATTTAATTTTATTGGGGATAAAATAGAAGTTAACCTAATTAAAATAGGAAACATACTCTTAATTAAATTAGAATTATATTTTAATTAATTTAATTTTTATTAGAGATAAAATAGAAGTTAATATAATTAGAATAGCAAATAGACTTTCAAATAGATTAGAATTATATTTTACTTAATTAAACCATTCACCTATCCCATGTTTCGCTCCCTATATATTGATAATAACGAAAAAAGAAAAGAAGACCGAAGGTTGTACAGGTTGACTTTCAATTTTCTCATCCCTCAAATTCAGTCTAAATATTAGCGGGCATTGATTCATTAACTAAAGCCCTAAAAATGAAAAATTACATTCTCCTGCAACTCTCCTTCGTCACACCACACTCACTGTAATATTTAAGCCATCTCAAAATCTCTGATCCATTTTATAATCAATCTTGAAGACCCTGATGGTGAGCATGATGGGTTTGGATTTGGTGGTTGAAGAAAGTTTGGTGGCCTAATAATTATTAAATGGTGCTAAACACCATGCATGATGATGATATACAATGCATGAACGAGAGGAATAGTCTACGTGTTTCCAAGTAGAACATTCTAACTTTAAACAATAAGATCTTGGGATTTCATGGATTCACATGAGAATATAGTTCAGAATCGCATCAACAAAGAGTGATATTATAGTTGGTATTATTGATTTAGCCTGAATAAAGTTTCGCTAATGAAGGCTTTGATCCTGCTCCGAAGCAGTGGACGGGCATTTGTCGATATGGTAATGACAACTTCACTTGCAATAAGTAATATAGTCATAAAACTTGTATGTTCAAAGTAATGTTTTTAGATTTTACGAACATCTGAATATTCATTTTACAGCAAGACCATTGGAGCTAAAGGTTATAATAATTTAGGAATTGTATATCTTTGTCTCTAAAGGATGATGATGGTCGTGGAAGCCAAACTGCATTTGTAGTAGTTAGAAACCAAGTAAAAATGTCAGTTTCTATTTTTTGCAGAAGCCACTATAAGAGGAGGGTACCTTTCGCCGGGATTACTGTTTATAAAGTTTGTCATCCATTTTTGGGGTGTGACGGAGTTGATATTTTGCATGCACTTGATGATTCAATTGCTGATGAGTTGACATTATAAGAATCTCATCAAGACTGAATTCTAAAATTTATTTTGTTTCAGATAAAATTGATATAAATTCTTTTCATGCCATGGAGAAAGAAATTCATGCAGTAAATTGTATAGATAATTCTGGTCCTACATAAGGCACTACAATTCTTGTAGCACCATGGTTGCTTTCTGTAGCAGTAAGCAAAATAGACTGCGGGTTCATTGGCAAAGTTGTTCTCAGGAATGGAAAGACTTTAACTGTAGGTATCATGGTGTAACACCCTACACACTTAATATTAATACACATTGTGATATCTCATATTTATTATTAATCATCCTTTAGTCAAATGTAATTATTATACACACATTTATACTTATCCGTACACGCATACGAATATTTTACATTAACTAATGGGCATATGTATGCTACAAGGAGAGAGAGAGTCTGGATTCGGCCGACAACCTATGCTCCATGCTTTAACTACCATGCTATATGCTTCAAA
>CATIWM010482129.1:0-20228 GCA_949671775.1 Mallotus repandus
TTATTTTGATTTTGTTTGCCTATCCATCTTAGTATCTATTCGATTAATATAATATTTACCCCGAATTTCCTGTGGATCGACACCCTACTTGCTCTATACTAAGTCCTTAGAGACTAGGGTATTATAATTTGACCCGCATCAAAGTGCATCCTCAAAAAATAATAAAAAAATAACAAAAAATAAAAAAAATAAAAATAAAAATTTCAAAAATTCAAAATAAATTCATCTGTTTCATGAGATCATGTGCAAAAAAAACTAATCTCATAAACTTTGATCTTAAGGGCTCTCTTTTATTAGCCTCACAGAGTTCAGATGTCCGATTAACAATTTTATGCTAAGAGTTTCTAAACTCTGATCAATCTAATGCTTGCTTTGCACCCGAACGTAGAGAAGAATATGCAAAAATAAAATATTTGGATTTGCAGTATAAATTGATTGAATTTTAAAGTATCATTTAAGTCTTTGGAATAATAAATGTGCATCTAATCTACTCCAATGCTCGAATGAGTACGAGTATAAAATCCTTTGATGGTATCCATGCTGAGAAATACAAGAAAGGTGGGGGAATACTAAAAGGAGAATCGAAATAAGAGCAAGCACTTCTAATACACTCCAATGCTCAGAAATGAATAAGAGTATCAACGTGAATCTTCTGGCGGTATCCATGCTGAGTAATACAGGAAAGGCGGGGGAATACTAAAAGTGGACCACATTAAAAGTTGCTCTATTTACTCCAAAGCTCTTTAAGAGTATGAGTATCCAAAGGACCTTTCCAACAGTATCCATGGTGAGTAATATGAGAAAGGTGAGGGAATACTCGTATAAGGAAGTAAAGCACAAAAATAACTCAAAGACTGTTTTAATACTGAGAATTCGATATATTTATGCTCAATGTTCACAAGTTTTGTTTAGCAAGTTCTCCCTAAATTTGGGTGTGAAAGTTAGCTCTTAACGTGGTAAATAATACGCTCTCAACATAAGATGGTTAACGATACATTTGACTTTGTAAATTGCAAATAAAGGATAGTCATGAAAATCAAAATTAATGAGATTTATTGAATGCACACAACCTCATGATAAATTGATGAATTTGCTCAATATAATTATTTTTTGTACAATTATCATGCTCAAACTAACTTCCACTTCAACAAGTCTTAAGAAATTTCAAATCTAGAAAAAGATGCGCAGCATATAGAATCAGCACCAACACTATCAAGTCAATCAAGGTTAGTAAGCAATGAAAGTAGCTGATCAAAGTCAATCAGTAAGAATTCAAAGTCCATCAACAGAGAAATTCAAAGTCAATTAGCCAGAAACTCAAAGCAATCAACAAAAATTCAAAATCAGTTGGCAAAAATTCCAATCAGTCAGCACAAAGAATTCAAGCACTCAAAGCAAGTAGTAAGCAGTTATGGACTGTAGCATCAAAGACAAACAATGAAAGGGTTGCAATTGATTAAAGCTAGTGAGCAATGGAAGGATCGCAGCAAAATCCAAAAAAATTTAACTTCTGCATGTGCATTTCGTTATATGCTACACAGTAGCTATAACATAAACCACAAATTCATTCGGTTATAAGCTACATGGTAGCTATAGCTCAATTTCAAATTCACTTTGTTATCTACTACATAGTAGCTATAGCACAAGTTGCTAGACGATTCACAAGACATATAACATGTTTTTCAAATCACATAGCTAGACGTCCCACAGGGAATATAGCTAATTTCTTCAAATCACTTAACTAGACGTTCCATAGGGAATATAGCTAATTTCTTCAAGTCACTTAGCTAGACGTCCCATAGGGAATATAACTAATTTCTTCAAATCACTAGACGTTCCATAGGAACTATAGTGCAATTAGCTAGACACTATAGAGTAGTTATAGCATCACTTCGCTAAACGTCCCACATGGAATATAGCAAAATTCATCAATCATTTCGCTAGATGTTCCACAGGAAATATAGTGAAACTTTCAAATCATAGTTCACTAGACGTTCCATAGGAATTATAGTATATTAGCTAGACACTACACAGTAGTTATAACATCACTTCGCTACCCACAGGAAATATAGCGAAATTCATCAATCACTTCACTAGACGTTTTACAGGAAATATAGCGAAACCTTCAAATCACAATTCACTATACATTCCACAGGAACTATAGTGCAATTAGCTAGACACTACATAGTACTTATAATATCACTTCGCTAAATGTCCCACATGGAATATAGCGAAATTCATCAATCACTACTAGACGTTCCACAAGAACTATAACACATTCTCAAATCACTTTTTCACTAGACATCCTATAGGGATTATAGTGAAATTTGCTTTAGCATTCTGTATTATGTTGTATAGCAACATAAGCATTAATCACAAACAAAAGTCTTAAGACACACAGGTAAGTATACTAACTCTTTATTTTGAAATTATGTGCTTATTTTCTTTGTCGCAATTTGTCAAGCAAACAGCGACAAAGGGGGGCAACTATAAGCACCCAATTTCTGGATGACTTGAGTTTGGATGTGACAGATGACCCGATTATAAAAATCCATCGTGAAATTAGATTTATTGAATCTGATTTATTGGTTTTTAACAAAATTGTAAATTATTTTTAGGACCTATATTAACTTTTATTTTAATTATTTTCTTTTTAAATAAATTTATAAAAAAATAAAAAGAAAATTTAAAAAAAAAACAAATACAAAATACAAAATTTTCAAAAAAAAATGTTGGCATAATGGGCCAAAAGGCCCATTTAACTTCACACAATTTATTTTATAAATAAGAAGTGGCCAACTTCGGCAATAAAAATTTCAATTGGCCAAAGTGGCCATTCTCTTCAAATTTTTTTATCAGAATTTATATTTCCGAGAAATCTATATTTCTGATGGTCCCATATATTTTTTTATTTTTTTATTTTTTAAATTTTTTAATTTAATAGTGATCGGTTGTCATTTGATTTATTTGATAAATATTCATTGATAAATATTTATTTATCAAGTAAATAATAAAAATAAATTATTTTATTTAATTTTTATCATGTACCCAATTTAGAATTACAGGGTATCTTGTCTATATATAGACGTGATTTTTTTTCACACAGGGGAGGCTCCCGAGGGTTTTATTTTTTTCTCTGCTTTCTGATTTTTATCCATCAGCTAAAAAAAATCCTCTACGCTCTTGTTCTTATTTTTTTACGTTCTTTTTTATATTTTCATTCCGGATCGTGAATCAAATTCAAAAAACTAAAAATTCACAGACAAAACAAAACCACTGACTCTTTAATCAAGGTTGATCATCTCTTCTTAGGGGAATCAATACTGCATTCCATTTAATCTAAATTTTCATTTACAATTATTTTGTTTCTTTTGGTTTTATCATTACTTTTCTATTTCTTTGCTTTATTTCTTTGTCAATTTTTATTTTATTTTATTTATTTGTTTAGTTTTTTTTTTTTTTTTATCTGTATGTTGTATTAATAATTTATGTTGATTTTTATCTTCTTTTATTCTTTCACCATTTGTTTTATTCTTTTCTATTTTTAGTCATATATGGACCAAAAGGAAAACATAGAAAACATTCATTGAGGCTCAGTAACTCTTTTTTATTTATTTATTTATTTATTTATTTGGATTTTCTTTATTTATTATCTTAAATCATTAACTGACTATTTTTTTATTTTTTATTTTCATGAAGGATGGGTGACATGAATTCATTGTGGTGATTGAATAAAGGCAGATCCATGCAATGCCATGGATTTAAGTTTTGTATTTGAACATAGATTTCAGGGTTTATTTTTATTTATTTATTTTTTTTTTGTATTTTAATGGTAGTTTCATTGTGTATTTATTTTGGTTTTGGGTTGTATTAATTTTAATTTTAATTTTGTATGTAGATAACTGTAATAGCCCTAATTGTGGGAATATAGTGGAACCCCTTTAATTTTCTACACTTTAAAATTAATTAGTAAATTAGGTTCAATTTTGTAAATACCTTAATTAAAATCAATGGTGGCTTTAGATTAATTTTAGGTTGCATGTAATTAAAATTAAGGTTAGAAAAATCACAGGATGTTTGTTTTGATTTGTTATTTGCTTTATTTTTATTATTTGGGCTTGTTTATTATTTTTGTTCATTTTGGGCCCCAAGCCATGTTAGGTTTTAACTCATTTAATTAATAGGTTATTAAAAATGGTTTTAGGTTTTAATTAATTTTTAAAATTAATTTAGGTCCATTAGGTTAATTTAGATTTAGGCCCACTTTAGTTTAATTAAAATCAAATCTAGACTTAGCTCAGCCCATTAAAACACTTTCTTTTAAAATAAATAGATTTAGTACTCATTTCACTTAAATTAAAAATTAGTTAGAATTAGGCCCATTAATTCATTTTCATTTTCTTTTAAAATTGATAGACTTCGACCCATTTCTTTAGAATTAAAATTTGTAGATATAAGCTCACCAATTAATTAACATGTAGGCCCACCTTTAGTTCCATTTCATTTGTAAATAAAATACGTAGACTTAGTTAACTTAAATTAAAATCAATGTAGTTTACACTTAGGGACGTTTCGCCTTATGAATGCATTTTTTATGTGTAATTTCATGACTAGTTGCCTTGATGCTAAATGGATGTTCAATTAGGGTTTATATGAAATTGCATGTAATTAGAGAATAAGATAGTAATTCACAAACTAATTCTAAATGAACACGAGACTAAAAGAAGTTGGTATTCCATTCCCAGAATTTTCTGGTTGTGGTGCTAACTCTCTTTTAGAGAATCGAGTTACCACCACCTACGATTTGTCCCAGTTATTACCCTGGGTGGCAACTCCTCATCTCCACGCTATGTGTTTGTGATATAGTAGTGTGTTCCCTAAAGCCATGAGCTCAAACAGTGTCGCAGTTGCTAAAATCTTAGACGCAGACTAAACCTTACCATCTACAATAATGATGCAATTTTCTAAGACAGTGATGTCAAATATAGTGTCCTATAACATGTAATGCTCATGCTCATATAGTTTATGCATGTTTTTATGTGTTTTTTTCACAAGAATGCATGTTTGGGACCCTAGGAATGCGTGTGTAGGGGCCTCAGAGTGTCCATGCGAGTATATCAGGGTGCTGAAGGCTGGAAGTGCACATAACCACGTGCTGAGGACACGTGGTCACATGCTGGGTGCTCGTAACCACGTGCTCCAATACATAGTCATGCATTCCTGAGGCCTTTCACGCTTATATAAAGGTGCTCATTTGTTTTTGGGGGAGGCTCTTGCCTCTTCTCTGACCCTCTGTGGTTTTTTTTGTGTTTTTTTGTGTTTTCACTTCTTTTCTTCTATTTTTCTTATTTTTTTGCTGCTCTGTTACTTTTTGCATTATAGACTTTAGTCTTCTTGGTGAAATTCCTGGTAACATGGATGATGTTCCTTTGTCTTTTGATGATTTGGACTTGGAAATTGATGAAGAGGTTGTGTAGACTGGTGTAGGGGCCACCGAGACTGGTGCAGGGACTTCTGCTGTAGTAGAGGTCATAGAGGCTGCTAGGACTAGTGGTGAAGCTTCTTTTTATCCCTCTAGTTCTCGGAGTCATCCTTGCCCAATTCGACTTTCCTGAGGTGATCTGATTCCCATTGTTTACAGTTTGGAGAGCCACACCACGACAATTCATCATCATCAGGTTGGTTCTTGTTATTCTCTAACTTCATTTGTGGTTAGTTTAGCATTCTAGCTCTTGTTTTCTTACTTTTCTAATACTTTTTTGTTCTTTTGAGTACTTGCTTGCATGCTTTAGCTCTATTTACCTACTTGTTATGTCATCTAGCTCTTGTTGTGTGTTTTAGCACTTGTCGAATGCGTAGCTTTTGATGTTTGTTTTAGCACTTGTTGAGTTTAACTTTGTGTCATTTTTGTTTATTGTCACTTATGATCTTGATTTTATTTTTGCAAAAATGAGAAAAATATTTAGATTTTAGTGGTTGATAAATGCTAAAAATGGTTTGCCTGTTGATTGTAGCCTTATGGGCCTATCACCATGCTGCTTGGTAGTATCAATAACGTCAGCTCGTATTATCTGAGTCTTTCATCATGTATGAAAGGCATGGTTGCTAGGAAGGGCTTTGACAGCATCATTTCTACCCTTACTTATACTTCTTATTCATAGAGTCAGACTGTAATGTATGCTCTCATCGAGCGGTGGATGGACACCACACACACATTTCATTTGCCTTTCGGAGAAATGACTATCACTCCACTAGATTTTCCCGCCATTACCAGGCAGATTTTCTCTAGAGAGCATGTCCCTTTTAGCATTAAGGCATATGGTTCTATTATGGTGAGGAGGAGATGGTTGAATGATATATTTGGTGTTACTGCTTCTGTGAAGTCAGGTTGTTCTTCTTTGATTTGATACACAAATCTTCTTAATAGTGTCTGGTTAAAGTACGATGCCAGTCATGTCAGTTCAGAGCAGTTGGCTCGATGCTTTCTATTTTATCTGCTCAATGTCATCATCTTTCTGAATGCTTTGGGCATTAGTTATTTGCACTTGGAGGGAGCATACCTCTCTTATATGACCACCTTGGTCCCACAGCTAATCAATACCATAGTCATGATTTTTTTCCACTGCCTCCACCTCCTTAGGCAGATTCTATATAGCCTTCAGGTTCTAGAGCTGAGGCTTCGCAGGAGCCCTAGGGTCGCTCTACTTCTAGAGTGGCCTCTTCTGACCCAGTATGTTTCTTAACTTTGCTTTTTCCCATTTATGTACAAGCATGTAACAAACTTTGTTAGTGCTAACTTATAAATGACATGGGTTATGAGGGCTTATTTGTAGTCTCGAGGATATCGTCGGAAGATATCGGGCTTTACCCCCTTCAATGAGGAGGGTACCCCTTGGACTGAGAGGAAAGCTCATGCTAGTGGCATGGCATTTGGCGGTTCGGTCCTAGGTGACTTGGTGGAGATGGTGCCTTCGATGTTGTATGGAATGTCAATTACAGGAGCCTTAATGTGTTTTCCCCTACCTAGGCCTGGTGCACCATTGTCTAGTGTAGCACCTGCTGATACTATGTATATTGGTTTTCTTTGCCCTTTTTATGGCTTTTTCCTTCTTCAGCTTAACTGTTATCTGACTTCTTTGTTTATTTTATAGGTGCCTGTTTCTACTACTCAGCTTTGGTATACTATTGTGACTAGTGCGCAAGAGTATTTTATGGAGTTTACTAGCGTGCAGAATGTGTGTCTTCTTTTTTATTGACTGTTTATTGTACCTGCTTTATGCAAATGCATATGCCTTTATGAATGCATGAATGTGATTTATGATTTTTATCTAATGCAGATTCAGCACACTCTTGCCAAATATGAGTGGGTGAGAGAGCGAACATCTTGGAGTGAGCGTGTTTAGCAATTGGAGTGGGAAGTGGTCGCTCTTCGCATGGGTCAGGGTGATGAGGCAGTTGGCTAAGATGGAAGAGATGCTTAAGTGAATTCATCTTTTATTTGTGATGGCAACCATGGTCGATGTAGTTGTTTAGGATGCTAGGTGTAGGATTTTGATGTTGTATCATTTTCTTGAGATTAGAGACTCTGCGTGTTATATCTAGGTGTCTGTCCTGTGTGTTGTACTCTATAGTGCTTGTTGGTGCTATTGTATCTGCCATGACTTCATGTGCCTTTGACTGACTAATTTTTATGCTCTCTGATGGTGACTATGCTATGTGGATGTATGTATGATGATTGTGCCACATGGTGGCTTATTTCTCACCCTAGGATATGTATATGTAGAAAGTAAGATAATTTTTATATTAAGCTTATGCATGGACATTTTTAATGATCTTGATGCATGTATGCATAAGATGATGATGGTATTGCTATGCTAAGAAGAGTAACATTGACTTGCACTCTTAGGGTATGCGTCATGTAATGCAAATGTATGCTATATGATAAAGGTGAGTGTTCCTTTGGGGAGAATCAGATGATTAATAGTTCTCAACCAAAGTAATTGGGATCAGCATTAATAGCGAAATGATTAGCACATCTAAGGGAGAAACCAAGGATCTTGACGATGTTATGTTGAGCCATCGGCCGTGTAGGGAGTTTTGCAGAATGTAAGCTGAACAACTTGTCTGTTTGTACTCCTTATAATCTAATGATTAATCAAAGAGTGGCTTACAGTAAGTATTCATTCAAGTACATGCCTCATATTATTATTTTTCTACCCTCTTTTGCCTAGTCGGTTCTACACACTTAGCTGGGCTCTTTATTTTTTCTTCTCCTTTTTTTCATTTCTTTTTTTTAATGAGGCTATGGTGAGAATTGAACACTTGCAATTTTAAAGAAGTGTGAAATGAGTAAAGATAATCGATAGATTATAGGATAATGACAAACAAAGAAGTTAGCATTCCATCAAGATGTCTGATGAACCTTATAAACATTTGACACTAGCAAAATAATAAAGTAGAAGTTCACTGTTTGAATCTGCCTAATACATCAAAATGGGGTTCATTGATCTTTATTCTAGCTGCTTCTATACTACTTGTTCATGACATTCACTAGAGATGAATTCCTTTTCATTTTCTCTTTTTGGGATAACCAGTTGTAGACTTCCAAAGCCAAGTAGGGTTTGTGAAGTAAGTGTCCCATCACTTTTATGATACTTATGTAGCTCATAGGAGAGGATATCCACCTTTTAAGGATGGTTGTGGAGTGGTTGGGTAGTTGAGTAGTGGTTTATTCTCAAGGATGACGTAGGATGCAAGTGGTGGCATGTTATGGTAATCAGGCAAAGGGTTGTTTTTAACATTAGGCTGCATTTCAGGGTCTTTAATCTTGTCAAATCTATTACATCTTGGATTCTGTCCTTCAGGATATAACAATTGCCGATTGTGTGGCCAAACATTTGGTGGAAGTGGCAGAAGAGGTTATAGTTGATATAAGTGGGGTAAAGGGCTAGGTAAAGGTTTAGGCTCAAGAGGTTTAAGGAGGCCTCTTTGTTGGAGTCTTTGGAAGATTTTGGACAAAGGCATATTGAAGTTTGAATACTTTCAATTTTTTATGGCTTTCACGTTCAGGGTTGTTTCGGCCGAGTGAGTGTTTTTGTTAGGTTGGCTTGGTTCTCGGTAAAATTTTTTTAAAGGCTTCTTCATCCACAATGCGGGTGCCAGCTTGGTGAAGCACTATAAAGGAGGGATAATGGGCAAACTGCATCTGTTCGCAGAGGTGAGGTTGTGCTCCTTTGATTACCATCTTTATTTGTTCATCTTCTGGAAGTCTATCTCTTATCAAAGCAGTTTTCCCTCTCCATCTGGCGATGTAGTCTAAAAAGCTTCCACCATTCCTCTGCCTGGTGGCTCTCAAGTCATGCTCATGTTGCTTGATAAATTTTTAATTAGGTAGCTCTGGATGCAATGGATCATAACCCTCTATACTTTGGTTACCCATTTTTAGACTCTTGGCTTTATCAAGCTAAGAGTGAAAAAGCTGCTTAGAGTGATCTTATATGAGTTCATTGAGGCCTTTGGTCATAATATTAGTATTTTCCTTCACTAGAATCTCAAACTAAGTAATCTTGTAGGTTAGTTTTCAGATTTCCTTAGTTAATTCAGATTTGGCTGCACTTGCTTCTTTAGGAGAGGATTGAAGAAACCCTCATTGGTAATTATCCTCAAGCATGCTTGAAGGATGGCTTTGATTTTAGCTCTAAGGACGTAGGTTAAGCCACCATCAGCTACAGATTCCTTCTCATGCTCTTTGAGGCTTTAATTCCCAAATTGCTCGACCATTTCAAACTCTAGTCATTCTTGACTATCCCTTTAGGGTTTATTTGAGGTTTGTGACTGCAGAAGTGATGGGGTTAGTGCAAATGTCATGAAATGCATATATGAGTACAATTGCTATAAAATGTATGCATGGATGCATGATGTTATTCAGAAGGGTAAGATTAGCATAAAGAGCAAGGATAGCATGAATGTATGTCATGTCATATGCTACAAGAGATTTATTGGTGTATAGAATCTTATTAGAAATGCATATGATGCTTTTGATAAGAAAACACAAAAAAAGAGAACGGGTTAGTAAATAATAATAAGATAAGCTAACGGAGAGGGTCATGGATGCTTGTCATGTTATAAGTTGTAAAGGAGTTATCATGTGTGCATGATGTATCCATATGAAGGGACGGGGTGAGAATATATGCATGGGATGTCTATGCAAAAATACAGGATGGCAGCAAAAAGAATATGCGTTAGTGTATGTTATTTATATGTATGCTATATATGCATGATTGAAAGAAAAGAAAAGAAAATAAAACTAGTTAGTATTTTCTGTGCATGGAACAAACCAACCACAAGTCAGCTCTCACTTCTAACCTTATTACTCCACATGGTTATTCAGCCTCTTTCCTAGGTGGGTTTTGACCCAATAGACAATAGGGAACTATGGTTCCACTCTCAGACTAGGCTGTTTCAATTAGTTTTGATCAGAACCAAAAGGTAAACTAAAGAACAATGCTTAAATGTACTTGACTTAATCACACAATGTCGATGTGGGGACGAGTCATCAGGTCACATAGTGCATCTATAGTCTATATACACCCACGTGTGTGGGGGATATAACCAACAAAAGGGGTCCAAATTTGTGTCCCCACCTTGATATTCGAAACGCTTACTAAGAGGCATTAAGGTATTGTTCGATAGTTTAAAATTTTATTCTTTCAACACAAATGTCTGCAATCTAGTCGAATTCCTGATTCATTCGTTTGATCTAATAAGGACAAATGGAAGACGATTCATTGGTTCCATTACCGAAAGATGTCACTAAACACCAGTCCTTACAAGCCATTCAGACTAAGGTGCATGATTCTTATCATTCCTTACACATCAGGCTTGTGCGAGGTAAATAAGGATCACATAGTCTAAGTGTGAGCAGTTTGTGGGGACGGATGTAATGACGCCAATTGGTGATGGAAATTAGAAGTCTCATGGCACTTATGAATATTAGGTCAAATGAACAGCATCAGGTTTAGCATGCATAGCTTGGAAAGTATCCTAGTGGAGATTTCTAATTGTTTATTTACATGGGCTGAGTCGAGGGTGTAAGGCTAAGGGCTCCTTTAACAAGAATGCCCCCCTATGACTAGGGTTATGGACTTCGGTCAGTGAGTCTAATATTCTTTTGATAATTGGGTCACCCCTTTTAGGACTTGGGTCACAAACTCTAATAAGATGAGTCTGGAGAAACCACGAGTAAAGGCTAAAGGTGACAAATCTAAATCAGTCACCTTATAACTCGTATGGAATCATAGTGGATCACTTTTCTTCATTGTCGGCTGATGGGGATAAATAGCGTATATTTGATGTGTAGTGAAAATGCAATGGTGAAGGGCTCCATATGATAAAGTATTATGTAATGATAAATAACCATTTTTGAATTGATCTTTCTAATTAGGATTCCCAGTGGAGTTGCCATTGTGAACGACCTGAGAATTTTGTATGGGTCATGGCAACTTTACTGAATGGGACATCCGTTCCATTTATGAGACAGGGAAATTGATTAGTCTCAAGGGGATGTGAGAAGCTTTACGTTTATGGAGTTGCCACCTGATTTTTAGAAAATTAGGAAAAGTTGAAAAGGACGGCATCGAGTCACTCAACGAGTATCGTCCCCAACAGAGATTCTAGTTTTGGGAGTTCA
Organism: Mallotus repandus; assembly: GCA_949671775.1. NCBI lineage: Eukaryota > Viridiplantae > Streptophyta > Magnoliopsida > Malpighiales > Euphorbiaceae > Mallotus > Mallotus repandus. Next base: position 11,690 of record CATIWM010482129.1, read on the forward strand.
CATATACTTTCTAGCCATTTTTCATTATACAATACTCGATATATGGCTACCGCAACACCCTAGTTTCGGTATGACAGTTTGATATATGCACATTCACATAAACACATGATAATAACAAAAAGTAAAGGAAACGAAGTACAATTATTTACAAGGCTTTCCTAGTAAATACATTTGAAAAGAAAAAAAAAGTGCAGAAATGTAAATATGGTCCTAGATGTAGACTACACCGGCAAGACAGAGGTTAGCACAACTATATGCAATTCCACCCATTCATCCACTAGGACAACAATTAGACAAGAGGTATTCGATCAATGAATAAGTAGATAGATGCATATAATGTAGTTGTGTGCACTTGCAAGAATCATTATGAAATATTCCTGTATAGTAGAAAAATAACAGAAAATGTATGGTTGCATCATTAGACCACGAAAATGATAGCTCTAGCCTGGAAATGTGAATTTTCACATTATTATATGCATTTTGATGCAAAATGAAGAAAATAACTTATTTTCTTATTTGATGAGTGAAAAAAAACTGCAATTCTAATACAAGCATGCAGTTCTAATGCAAAATTATGATTTTCATGTTGAAGATGCTAGATTTATGTTCAGAAACATGATTTTTTGTGTTGGAAATGTGAGAACTTATGCAAAGTGATGATTTTGATATTTAATGGATGAAAAATAAATACTTTATGTTAAAAATGATGATTTTCCACATAAAGTTGTAAAAATGATGTGAAAATGAGGATTACGATATAAAAATGTGTTTTTTGTCAATAAAATATATTAAAAATGTAAAAAGTGATATTTTTGTGATTTTCATATTCCAGAGCTAGACGATGCAAAATGATAGTTTATTATGAGTAAAATAAAGCATAGATTATTCAATCAGCATGCAAATTGCCATTCTCACCACACAATCACAATAATTTCTCAACTGCTGGTGGTAATAAAATAAAATGCAAGATAATAAAATAAAGTGCAAAAATAATTGTTTGGTCCTCATATTCGACAAAGCTTGTTTTTGGGTTTTTGAAGCTTTTGGTTCACGGGATTTTCAAGCTGTCCTCATCGAAAGGTTAAAGTTGACGTGTAGAGTGTAAATTCGTATACCTTTGAAGTGTGCTTTGACAAAGATGTGAGTGGGTTTGGTTCAAGTCGGTCTAAAAATTCTAAGAAGAATGTAGTGGGTGAGTCAAAAGTGTGTAAATCGGGACTCCTTGAGTCTTCAATTTCACAACATTTCAGTATGTGTGAAGGCCCCCTTTAAAATGGGAGGCAGAGACCTCTATTTATAGAAAAATATGGATATTTTTGTGTGGGTATGCATCTCGAGGTGGGTGTATGCACGATTTTACGTGGGCGTACGTGTGTCGGAGCACATAAGTGTGTGAAGTGTGTGTAACTACAAGTAAGAGCGCGTGGTTACAAGCTAGGGGTGCATGGTCACACACAACCAATGCATTTACTCACTGATTTTGGGGTTTACGTGCGCTATCTCGAGGTTGTTTCAAGGGGTTTTTGGACCTTCTGGACATGTTTCTATCGTCTATTTTGTATGAATCGACTTTTATTTTCACGCATAAGCATGTGTGCTCAAGTATAACTATGCGCTATAAATTTGCTTACGTGCTACTTCTCAGGTTTACGCGCACTTTTTTGGGATTGCTTTCAGAGGTTTTCAGGGCTTACGGATGTATTTTCAACGTCCGTTTTGTCAAAATTGGTTTTTGTTTTTTCATGAAGTTGCACTTTGGTCCTATAAGATGAACACCAATTAATAAGTTGCACATTCTGAGCAATAACTTACTTGAGATGAGCGACTTTCCCTTTCAATAATTCATAATTTGCAAAATCGAGGAATGACTTAGTGACTTAGTGACCAATTTTGCACTTTTGGAGGATCGGTTTGAGCTTTTAGACTTATAGCACGCTCTAGAGGTGGTACAAATGAACATACACTTGTCATATTTAGGAAGATATTTTCATCATCGGACCCTTTTGGAGACAGTCACAACTTGATGTATAATAGTTAGGATTGTGTATTAATTGTAGATAGTTGATAAGGCCATAGTTAGATATAAATATCCTGTACCGATAATCAAGGATTTTTTAATCAATTGCAAGGGGCATATGTACTTTGGAAAATAGATTTGAGATTCAAATATCACCAACAAAGGATTAAAGAATCAGATGTCCCCAAAACTGCCTTCAAAACAAGGTATGGACATTATGAATTTCTAGTCATGCCATTTGAATTAACAAATGCACCAGCTATATTGATGGATCTAAAGAACTGAGTATTCAAACTATACTTAGATAAATTTGTAATTGTGTTTATAGATGATATATTGATATATTTGAAGTTAAAGGAAGAGCATGAGGATCACTTGAGAACGGTATTAAAAGGAAAATAATTATAAATGAAGTTTAGCAAATGCAAATTATTGTTAAACAAAGTAGTATTTCTGGAACATGTTATATCCTCTGAAGGGATATATGTTGATCTTAGTAAAATTACAACATTTGTGAATTGGGAACTACTAAGAAATGTGACTAAGATTCAAAGTTTCTTAAGCTTGGCAGGCTATTATTAGAGGTTTGTACAAGACTTTAATAAAGTTGTTAAGGAAGAATATGAAATTTGAGTTCACTCTAGATTGTCAATGAAGTTTTCAAATTTTAAAGGAAAGGTTAAGTATACACAAATACTACTGTTACTAGTTGAAGGGGGCAAATACATTGTATATAGTGCTACTTCAAGGCAATTACTTAGATGTGTCTTGATGCAAGATGGAAAAGTAATTGCATGTGCATCACAACAGCTAAGACCTCATGAGTAAAATTACCCCACACATGACTATGAATTGGTCATAGTAGTTTTTGCATTAAAAATATGGAGGCACCATTTGTATAGGGAAACTTATCAAATCTTCACTAACCATAAAGGTTTGAAGTATATTCTAAGTCAGAAGGAGTTGAATTTTAGATAGAGATTATAGGTAAAAAAGTTGAAAGATTATGATTATATAATCGAGTGCCACTCAGGAAAGGCTAATGTTGTAGCAGATGCTCTAAGCAAGAAGTATACTAGAGATCTATATTACATTTGTAATGTGAAAATGTATTTATTGGTGGAATTAAGAAGATTGGGAGTTGAATTCAGCTTGGATTCTTCAGGAGGTATACCTATTACGCTAAGGGTAAGACCCTTGCTAATGGAAAAGATAATGCAGTCATAATTGGTAGATGATGAAACAAGAAAATTAGGTGAGGAAATGAAGGATAGAAAAAAGGTAGAAGTCACTTGTGACAGTGAAGGAACTTTAAAGTTTGGGAAGAGACTGATTGTACCTAATGTAGATGAATTGAAGAGAAAAATTCTAAAAGAAGCTCATGTTTTGGTTATGCAATGCATTCAGGAAGTACAAAAATATATAGAATTTTAAGAGAGATCCATAAGTAGAAAGGAATTAAGAAGGATATAGCAAACTATGATTCCAAGTATTTAACATGTTAGTAAGTTAAGGCTAAACATAAGCATCCTAATTGTTTATTGCAATAATTACCAATACCAAAGTAGAAACAAGAGCATATAACTATGGATTTTATGGTTGGATTACCGAGAAATCAACAAGAAAATGATACTATTTGGGTAATAGTTGATATATTGGCAAAGTCCATACATTTTTTTCCAATTAAAATTAGCTATAGCCTAAATAAATTAGTAGAATTATACATTAAAGAAGTGATAAGGTTGCATGGAACGTCGGTGTCCATAGTGTCAGATTGAGATCCAAGATTTACTTTGAGGTTTTGGCCAAGTTTATAAGAGGCTTTAGGTACCAAATTACAATTTAGTATTTCCTTTCATCCAAAAACAAATGGACAATCTAAAAGGACTATACAGGTGTTGGAAGATATGCTTAGAGCTAATGCCTTAGGATTTGGTGGAAATTAGGACAAATAGGTGCCATGAAGAACTAGTGGCTATTCTAGCCAAAGATAAAAAAGTGTTCAGCAACAAAGTCATTTCATTAGTTAAATTCCTATAGAGGAATCATTCATACGAGGAAGCTACCCGGGAGAGAGAAAAAGACATAAAGCAACAAAATCCTAATTTTTCGCTCTCTATTGTAATGTAAAGATGTACGAGCTTGTCCAAATTTTATGGACAAAATACTTACGAGCTTGTCCAAATTTTATGGACAAAATACTTACGAGCTTGTCCAATTTTTATGGACAAAATGCTTTTCGAGTGGAAGAATTGTAATGCTCTTGCCCTCAAACATGCAAGCTAAAGATTGTAAGTTATTGAAATTAATAAAATATCAATGGACTTTATATATATATATATATATATAATAGGAATAAGGGTTAAAATGAACTTTGCAAGATGAGGTGTCACCTAAAAGAATAGTTTCTTCATTTAGATAGCCACCTATATATATATAAAAAAAAAAGAATAGAAAATAGTTATATTTAACAATGCAGAAGAAATAAAAAGAAAGCTTGCTCTGAAGAACTAGAAGAAGAAGAAAAAGAAAGAGTCAGAGAAGAGAATATGAGCTAGTTTTGTCCTAAGAGAATGCAAGTTAGGTAAGATTTTCCATTTGCAAGTCACAACTATTTCATAAATTTAGCATAAGTAAAGGCATGCATTCAAGGGATTTAGCTTATTCAAATATTTTATTAATTCTGATTCTTAGGAAATCATCTTGATGGTGAAGAAAAGTGACTAAGAGGGACCATTAAGCTTGTAATTATTGGAAATTATGAGTGTTTTCTTGGATCCTTTTTCCTTTGTTTTTAATTTTGGAATGTCTTAGTGAAATTCAAAGCTTTTGAATTGTTTATGTTCAATTTTTGATTTTAACTAAAAAAGAAGAAGAATCCAAGTTTTTATTCTATCGTTATTTTGAACTATATGCATGTTGCAATGCTCTAGAACTCATTTGATACTTTGAGTTTTTAATTTCTGGATTAAGTAAAGAACCTTACCTAAATTATGTGAAATTTTCAATGTTAATGTGCTAAATCGTTGTGAAATTAAGCTTAAAAATGTACAAATAACTGTGTATGTTTGGTGTTGAGTTTTGGTTAAATTGGTGTAAATTCGCAACTTGAAAACTGAGTTTTACATTGTTTGCATGCTATCAATGCACTGAGGCAGTGCCTCAACACATTGAGGCAATGCCTCAATGCTGTGACTATGTCTTAGCACACTGAGACGATGCCTTAGCATTGAGGTAGACACCTAAGCAATGAGATGAACACTTGATCATGGAGGGATGACGCCTCAGTAATCAGATGGCACCTTAATGCCCTGTAATGGAGAATGAAATTGACATAAATCATATTCAAACTGTGTAAATCCAGCCTAAAAAGTGTACTTGAGATTACAACAGTGAACTCCAGTTCGTGAGTAAGACATAGCAAATAAAACCTTTTATTTTGAAATAATTATGTTCAAGAGACATTAAAGTACTACTCTGAATTTGTAAATCATCTTAAGGGAAATAATAGGGTTTACTTATAACTCATGCATATTTTGAAAACACTAAGAATTACTTTAGAAACCAAAGATCTTTGGAAGAAATGCTCAAGTCTCCAATATAGAGACTAAAGTCATAAAACATTCCTTCAAATTAAATGAAAAATTATTTGATAAAGTAAAATGACAATACTATGATACCTATATAATAAAGTATGTGTTGAGTAAGAGAACTGTGATAGTATTGGCAAACTTAATATAATAAGTGTCACTGGGACTACGCATGGGTTCAATATGCTTTGGGGCGAATCTATATGGTTAATAATGTATGCATGCAAAGTAAATGAGAGTTTTTGAGTTTTTGAGTACATTTAGTGTAAACTGTACTACGAGCTGGCTTCTGTTATGATGAATGTTTATAGCTTAAGTGAGTGTTACACTACATATTTTCTAAATGGTGGGGGTAAACTAACAATAATAAATATTGATATAAGAGTTATAATAAACTTTAAAATTTAATGAGAATTCTATGTGCACACAATAAGACACACTAACAAGAAAGAAAACCTAATCTCGAATGAAAATTTAATTAATGATAATTACTTAAGAATTTGAGGATGAATTAAATGAGTAAGATACAAAACCATAAATATTTAACCAAATCCTTAACTTGATACTCGGGCACTCTACCTTACTAAATCTTGAAATTCTTATTTTTATTGATTGATTAAAATTGTTGTAAATGTGAACAATTATTGTTGTGCTATTTACTCTTTTTGTATACTTTTACACTCATTGAGTAATTTCATTATGAAATTACTCACACTCGCATTTGTCTTATTCCTCAAGTATAGAGCATAATAGTCTACAATATTGTTTAAACTATGGCTATTAACTAGACCAACATGGCTTACGAGATGACTTTATTAAAGACCTTAGTTAGATATGTCATTAGCCATGATGCTGACGCAAAACTCACCTTTAAGGTAGCTGTGGAGCGGATAGGATAGGAGCTTGACATTTCAGTCATTCAGGAGGAGATCATTTGCACACTACCATCAGGGTCACGTATGAGACAAACTTTGATGTTTAGGTCACCTTGACCTGGATGTGAGGTTCTCAAGATGACTACTTTTTGCTCTTTTTACTGATGCAGGCTCATACCCCTTAGACTTAGATATCCTTTTTTTGAGCAAATGTCGAGGGGTTATAGATGATGATAGTGAGCCTGGTTTAGGATGTGCTAGTTATCAAAGATGCATTCTGGCTACCATTATGGTGTGCAAGAGGGATTCTAGTGCTATTCATGGATTTGTATTTTGTACTTTTATTATAATCTCGTACTCGCCTCTTTATATGTATGGTCTATTAAGCATAATCGATGTAAATATTTAGGATTTAAATTTTATGTGAATGTTTAAGTTTACTTATGGTTTAGTAATGCCCCACCACTATTTCCTTTTGTCATTATTATTATTGAATTATCTTGTGACTTTAATCATAGACATGTGTTAACGTAACACTCTTCTATATGGTGCCACAATTGGATTGTATTATTTGACTAGGGTACTTTTGGGAGGGATGTTACATTCAAAGTTTCAATGAACCCTTTCCATGTCCTATTATTTTCAATCTCAACTACGATGTAAGCAATAAGGAACATCTAATTATTTGCATCTTTAGACACAACCACTAACAGTTGTCCTTGTGTTGGACCTTTTAAGAAACAGCTATCTAAGTCTATAATTCTTCTACCCTTTAGTTAAAATCCTACTTTCAAATCATTGAAACAAACATATAAGCTCTTAAAAACTGGTTATCCAAGTTTTCTCCCCTATCACACATTACTAAATATGTAGAACTAGGTTTTAACCTCAATATTTCTACTACATAGCCATGTAACTTAGCAAACTCAACTCTATGATCTCCCATTGCTACTACTAGTACTTTATTTATTGCCCTTCTACAAATTATTTGCCCAATATAAATGTGCAAGTCATTTTTTACCTAATCTGCTAGTTCATACAACTTAACGCCTGGCTAAGATAAAATTCTATCGTTGTGATGTTTAACAATGTAATTGCTATTACAATGAAAGGTCTTGTTAAATATATGAAAAGAGTGCCTAGGGTCATATGTTTTAATTATAAAATTTTTGGTTTTTCTGTTTATACCAGCATACAAGGGAAAACCTACTTCTTTACACTTTACCCTAGCCTTATCTCATTGATTTGGTTTCAGGATCAACTTGATCACTTTGGCAACATCATATTTATAAATTTCCTCTCTAAATTGCTTAACATAAAGGAAAATTATACATAATTCCAAGGGATAGGCATAGCTATTGAAGGAGCAAACCCGGCAAATTTAGATGGTCTTCTTTATAAATGATTTGCCCCTTCATCATTAGACATAATTACATCACTTCTATGGTCATCACTATCATATATAGCTTCTTGATCTTACTCTTCCTTCAGTTCTACTTCTCCCCATATGTTCAAATTCTACATCAACACCTGTTTCACCTAAATATATTTCTTCTACAGGCCTAGCTGATTGATTTGTTGATTTATTTCTTCTTATTTTTCTTGCTTCCTCCCTAACTGCTCTGAGTTCTTCATCAATATTAGTACCTACATTACCACAACTGCCCTCTTTACCCTTAATGCCTTCATCACCCTCAATGCACTCTTTAGTTCACTACCTTTACCCTCTTCATTATCAATGTTAATGTTGTCCTCACAATCACTGCTACCCAAGTTATCTAAAATAAAAATCTAACTCTAACATTAGGATCTATTATACCAGGGACACTATAGGTATATTAATTACATGACTCATATAAAAGTCCACATTATCTCCATCCTTAAAATCCTTAGCTACCTCTAAAATAGCTACATTTGTTCTTAATATAATAAACTCATCCCTTCCTTTTGACTTATAATAAACGCCATCAATAGTTAGGGTGCCTAAACTAGGTAGTGTACCACATGAGCTCTAATATACTTTACCTATCACAATCTATATTTTTTAATCATCATAA
>CATIWM010482341.1:0-11321 GCA_949671775.1 Mallotus repandus
AATTAATTTAATTTTTTCAGAGATAAAATAGAAATTAACATAATTAAAATATGAAACATACTTTAAATTAAATTAGAATTATATGTTAATTAATTTTTATTTTTATTAGAGATAAAATAAAAATTAACCTAATTAGAAAAGGAAATATACTTTCAATTAAATTAGAATTACATTTTAATTAATTTAATTTTATTAAATATAAAATAGAAGCTAACCTAATTAAAATAGGAAACATACTTTCAATTATATTAGAATTATATTTTAATTAAATTAATTTTTTACTTAAGATAAAATAGAATTTAACCTAATTAGAATAGAAAATATACTTTCAATTAAATTAGAATTTTTGTGAGAGAAAATAGAAATTAATCTAATTAAAATAGGAAATATACTTTCAATTAAATTAGAATTGTATTTCAATTAATATAATTTTTATTAGAAATAAAATAGAAGTTAACCTAATTGGAATAAGAAATATACTTTCAATTAAATTAAAATTATATTTTAATTAATTTAATTTAATTTTTATTTGTAAATGACTAAATTATCTAATTATGTATAATAATGAGTGAATATTTTTTTGTAATTTTGTCTGTTCTCACCTCTCTTCGTACATATATATATATATATATATATATATATGGGGTTTGGTTTATGACTAAAATTTTTCAATTCAATATAATTTAATGTTATTCACTTTAACATTTTGATATGGCTTAATATTGTTTTCATATATGCTCAGCTCTAAGATAAATAAAAAGTTGCATAAATATGCTACACTTAGTTTAATTTGTTGAAAGAGCTTACTTCTCTATTTATGATTATTTTACTTGTATTTTTGTGATTAATATTCAGAAAAATCATTTTCTAAATATAATAGATAAATAAAGGTGTATATATATATATTTTGGGCCATAATATATCGTTACAATTGCTCGGGAAAAAAAAAATTAATAAGGCAACAATAATCAAAGAAGATAATAAAATACGAAGTTTTAAATATTATTATTGTAACGACCAAAATGAATAAAATAAAGGCTGTGGGGACCTCATGCTTTCAGAAGTGTATGTACATCTTGTGTACACACTCAAACAAACTACTGATGGTGGTTAAATTTTTGCATAAATTAGATTCTTTTTTAAAGTATTATAGTTTTAAGAGGTGTGAATCTCCCAACCTCTAATGTATAAAGCCTTAAATTTTTTTTTTTGTTTAAAAAAAGAATTATTATTCCATTAACTTTTATTTGAAATGCAACAAAAGATGGTGGTTGCAGTAGCATCTGTTAGTTAAGTGGGAAAGTCAAGCAGCCCGGCCCACAATGTGAATACCATGAAAAAGCCTCTTTCAAGAGGAAAATAAAGGAAAACCATGAATTTGAGTAAATGGTCAATAGTCTATGTTCAACTTCTAAAGTGTGTTTTTACATGTAATATCTCAACAATTTCTCTTTCGATTTCGATATATATAGATCCTCTTTCCAATTTCCGAGAAGTTATACAATAGTTACGTATCATCAACTCCTTTTATATAATTATAATAAAATTAAAATGATATTAATTAAAAATTACATTGTATTTAAATGCAATTTAAATTTAATAAATTAATAATTTTTACTAACAATGGAGACAGGAAGGGGAAGGGGAATTCACTTGGGTAGCTCCTTTGACCATTAGACTAAAATTCATCGACTAAAATATTAAATTTAAAATAACATATAATTAAATTTTATTTCGAATTATATCTTTTAAATACATTAATTTATCTGAAAGGCTTCATAACTTAAATTTGCATGGTTGTCAAATAAAGAATTTAATTCAATCCTAAATTTATAATTAGTTTCCTCCATCCAAGAATAACGTTGTATAGAACATGAAAGAATCTATCATATCTTGTGCTATGTAACTAACAATCTATTTATTTCTTTGTCTGGATGTGTGAACATGAATTACTAGTTTATTATCTTAATATTAATTATTAATATGGTCTTCTAAGTAAATATATTGAGCTGTGGTTCACAATTATTTTAAACTCTCTCCTCACTCCTTATTTAAACCCCTTCGTTGCCTCTACATCTTCATGTTCATCAAACAAACTTAAACTAACCAAAACACTCTTTTCTTTCTTTATTTCTTCCTTTGCCCTCTTCCTTTGTTCTTCTATTAAAAAAAGAAAAAAAAGATTGCCTTGAAACTATGGATAAACTTCCAAAATGTGGAGCAAATTATGCTCCTCTCACCCCGTTAACTTTCTTGACAAGAGCTTCTTCTGTTTATGCTAACCGTACCTCTATCATCTACGAGCGCATCCGTTTCACTTGGGCTCAAACTTCTCACCGTTGTCGCCGTCTTGCCTCTTCTCTACATTCCTTGAACATCACCAAGAATGATGTTGTAAGTTAATGTCAAAGCTAATATTTGAACATTCGTGGTGTCATGTTTTTTTGAATAAGAACTAGAATTTATGTATCGCGACTTAATTTGTTTTACAGGTGTCCGTTCTGGCTCCAAATGTTCCTGCCATGTATGAGATGCACTTTGCAGTGCCTATGGCTGGAGCAATCCTCAATACCATCAATACCAGACTTGATGCCAAGACTGTTGCCACCATTCTTCGCCACTCAGAAGCCAAAATCTTCTTTGTGGATTATCAATATGTTCCTCTGGCGCGAGAAGCCCTCCGGTTACTGATGGATGTTGTTTCATCTGTAGCTAGCTTTCCTTTGGTCATTGTCATCGATGACATTGACTCACCCACGGGAGTCCGGCTTGGTGAATTGGAGTACGAACAACTCATCCGAAGGGGTAATCCTAATTATGTTCCTGAAGATATTCAAGATGAGTGGGATCCAATAGCCTTGAATTATACATCTGGTACAACTTCTGAACCTAAAGGAGTTGTCTACAGCCATAGAGGTGCTTACCTTAGTACTCTTAGCCTAATCCTTGGCTGGGAAATGGGAAGTGAGCCTGTGTATCTTTGGTCTCTTCCTATGTTCCACTGCAATGGTTGGACATTCACTTGGGGAATCGCTGCACGAGGAGGTACCAATGTCTGTCTCCGCAACACCACCGCTTCCGACATGTATCAGAGCATTGATGAACATAAGGTGACGCATATGTGCTGTGCGCCTATCGTTTTCAACATCATTCTTGAGGCAAAACCTCATGAGCGCCGCAAAATAACTTCCCCTGTCCAAGTACTTACCGGTGGTGCACCACCACCGGCTTCACTACTCGAAAAGATTGAGCCACTGGGATTCCATGTCACGCATGCCTATGGCCTAACAGAGGCCACAGGACCAGCGCTGGTATGCGAGTGGCAAAGGAAATGGAACAAGCTGCCAAAAGATGACCAAGCGAAACTCAAAGCAAGACAAGGAATAAGCATACTGACACTAGCAGATGTTGATGTAAAGAATCTAAACACAATGAGAAGTGTTCCTAGAGATGGGAAAACAATGGGGGAGATTGTGCTAAGAGGCAGTAGCATAATGAAAGGGTACTTCAAAGATCCAAATGCAACATCAAAAGCATTCAAGAACGGCTGGTTCGCGACAGGGGATGTTGGAGTGATACACCCAGATGGGTACCTAGAAATCAAGGATAGATCGAAAGATGTTATAATATCAGGCGGTGAAAATATAAGCAGTGTCGAATTGGAATCTGTTCTGTACAGACATCCAAGAATTCTTGAAGCAGCTGTAGTAGCAATGCCTCATCCAACATGGGGAGAGAGTCCGTGTGCTTTTGTTGCCATTAAAAAGAACTCAAATGGCCACACAGGTGATGTTAAAGAAGACGATATCATAGCTTATTGCAGGAAAAATCTTCCCAGATTCATGATTCCGAAGAAGGTTGAGATCCTGCCGGAGCTACCAAAGACAGCTACCGGAAAAATTCAAAAATTCCAGCTTAGAGTCTTAGCAAGGTCTTTTGAGGTATCTAAAGATAACATTAATAAAAAGTCCAAGATCCCCAATATTCTTCCTGGCAAAAAGACCGATAAATCATCGGATCAAGTTGCTCAGGTCAACAAGGAAATAGAAGGATATGCTGCGCAGCCTCATGAACATGTTCTTGCTATGTCACGTCTTTGATGTTTTCAATGTTATTATAGTCATCATCTCTGCTGTTGTAGATTAATTTAATCTTATTCTAGTATCATTATCTTTGATGTTTTACCATTAATTTAATCTTATTATATATCCTAGTAATTAAAATTTATACTTGCAATAATTTTGTGTATGTGTTTAACTTTTAACTTTTAGCTGGTAATTATAAGGGATTAAGATAATGATTTCAATTTTAATCTTCTTGTGCTCATTTGTTGAATAATTTAGGACATAATTCTCAACTTATCAAGTAGGAGTAACATTTTCACTACTTATTTTAATTATTTGAATTGTGCAAATTATTAATTTATAATGAAAAAAATTGTAATTCAAAATTTTACATTCTAGTAATGATTTATTCATAATTTGATCAATTAGGAGAATTTCTATCTTTTAATTTAGGTGATAGAAATAATATTTGGTATTATTTTCATTAACTTACAAAAACTTATTAATAAAAGGTTTTAGTACAATTAAGAGATTTTTTAACGTTTATCAAACAAGAGAGAGATTTTTTTTAACGTTATATTAAATATAAAACTAATTTTTTTTTCGTATTTTTGCTATTGTTGCTAGTTCAATAAAATTTAACTTAATAACAATTTAAATATAAACTTTTTTACTACATATATTATAATTTATGAAATCAGAAGCATATCATATTTGTGGTATTTTATTTGGTTGTACCACTAAAATAAATAAATAACCACAATAAAAAGTATATTCACGCTTGTAAGTGATTAGATATTATTTGAACTTTTCAAATGCCAATAAACTTTTAGATTTCGTAAGTCGGAAGTCTATTGGCGTGTAATACAGTGTGAGGAATGGATACATAGTCAATAATAACTTTTTATTTTAATCAACTTTTTTTATTTTGATCTATGAAAAAAAAAACACTTTTTATTTTATTGTAATGGTCATAATCATGTTTCGGTTGCTTAGTTACAATATCTTTCATTTGGATGATAATAGACCCTAAAACTTGAAAGCCAAATATATGTATATAAAAGTTAGAGTTCACTTATTATTATTATTATTTTCATAGTTAATAGTTATAAATAATTTAATTATTCTTACATTCACATTGATGAACTTATAAAAAAAATAATTTTTTTTTACATATTTTTTTATATATAAAACTTTAATTTAAAATTTTATTTAATAGAATTTAATATTTTTGGCCACTTAAATCAAATCATCAAATATTGATTAATAATTTTCTTTGATGGTTATCTATTAAATTTTTTTTTGTCTGTAACCAATAATCATTCGGTTTAGTTGCGTGGTTTAAGGCCCGTCTTTTACATTCGTAAGTTAAATATTCACTTTTCTCTTAATGATGTAACAAACTCAGGAAAAAAAAATAAAAATAAAAATCATGTACTTTATATGACACACAAGTAAAAAAAAAGATAATAATTTTTTTTTGAACTGAGATAATAATTTCATAGCGCAAAATTGATGGGCTTAATTACAGAATTTCTCAATTTTTTTTTTCAAATTTAACATATATATTTTTTAGTTTGTCCAATTCCAATAGTAAAGTTTGATAATTTTTTTTAGTTCAATCATCTGTTCATAAATGAACCAATTCGCCTACAAGAGAATCATCTTTTCTCTTGGACTTCCCTCAATCAAAGATTCTTTGCTAAAGGTTGCAGGCCTTATAAAAATTTCACAGTTTATTAAAGGAATAAAGGTGTATTTGGCTCTTGAATTTTATATGAAATTTCCATCATTCTTTTTGACCCTTATAGCAATTTAGCTAAATATGTATTAATTTTTGGTACAATTTTTTTAAAAAATGATTCGTTCATTTATTGAAACTTAAAATTATAATTTTAAAAAAATATAATATAAATAAAATATAATAAAAATATTAAAATAAAATTTTACTATTATAATTTTTTTGGTCATTATTCTTCAATTGTGTTGAAAGAACTCTTTTAATTTGTAACTTGGTGATCTATATACTTCATTCAAAGACTTTAATTAGCTATAAATCGACTTTTTACTTGACACCTCAGTAGGTTATAGTAGCATTCTCATTTGCTTGACACCTCAGTAGGTTATAGTAGCACTTGCTTGACACCTTAGTAGGTTATAGTAGCATCTTCATTTGCTTTTGCAAAAGCACACAAAAACAGGCGATAACTCCTCCAACCAAACAAGACAACATCAACAGCGATGGGCCTGACGTCCAAAAACTAAACGACACACCATTAGGTAAGTACCTCTTCCCAAAATTATTTTTGCATCTCTACATTGCTTCACGTGTATTGACATCAGTACTAGAAGACTATGCAACACACGTGAAGCAGGGGGCAACTGTCATACATCGAGTTTTGACTGTCCCCAAAAAGGTCCAATGATAAAAACATCTCTCTGAATATGACAAGTGTTTGTTCACTCGTACCACCTCTAGAGCGTGCCGTGAGTCTGAAAAGCTTGAACCGAGCCTCTAGAGAACGAAACCGGCTACCGAATCATTAAGTCACACCCCAATTTTACAAACTATAAATTATCGGAATGATAAGTAGCTCATTTCAAGCAACTGTCGCTCAAAACATGCAACTCATTAGATCGGTGTTCATCTCCTAAGACAAGGGTTCAACTTCATGAAAAACGAAAGTCAATTTTGACGAAATGGACGTCGATAATGCATTCGAGAGGTCCCGAAACCCTAAAAACACACACAAGACCCAAAAAATAGGTCGAGAACAAGTGTAATCATGCGTTAGAGTGCGTGACCACGCACCTGAGAGCGTGATCATGCGCCCAGACACTCGTGATCATATGCCCAGACAAGCGTGAGCACATGTCAGAGCGTGTGACCATGTACTCCCAACACGTGATCATGTGTACCAACGCATGATCACCCGCACTTTGTGCTGTCATAAGCCCCAATACACGTGCATACATATAAAGTCACGCACACACATGCCTCGGGACGCATGATCACATGTATTTTTAATATTTTTCCCTATCTCTTTCTCCCATTCAAGGGGGGACGACACACACACTGAAATGCTGTCAAAGTGAAGACTCAGAAGTCCTAATTTAAACACTTTCGACTCACCTTCTACATTTTCATAGGATTTTTTAGACTAGCTTGAACCAAACCCACCCACATATTTGTCAAAGCACGCTTCAAAGGTATACGAATTTACATTTTACACGTCATTTTCAACCTCCCGACGAGGACAACTTGAAAATCCCGCGAAGCTAAAGCTTCAAAAAACCCAAAAATAAGCTTAGTCAAATCTGAGGACCAAATCATCATGTTTGCATGTTTATTTTACTGTTTTGCATTTTACTTTTATTGTTACCAACAATTGAGAAATTATTGTGATTGTGTGGTGAGACTGGCAATTTGTATGCTGATTTAATAATCTCTGCTTCATTTTTGCTAATAATAAATTGTCATTTTTGCATAAAAAATGCATTCAATAATGTGAAAGTTCACATTTTCGAGCTAGAGCCTCCATTTCATGGTCCAATGATACAATCATGCATCTTTCGTTATTTCTCTATTATTTAGAAATATTTCATAGTAATACCTGCAAATGCACATGATTATGCCTCTATTTGCTCTTTTGATTAAGTAAATATTCCTTGCTTACTTGTTGTCCAAGTGGATGAATGAATGGAATCGCACATAGTTGTGCTAACCTCTGTTTTGCAAACATATTTTTAGATTTACATTTTCTCATCTCTTTTTCCCTTTTTGAATGTATTTACTAGGAAAGCCTTGTAAATAATCATACTTACTCTTTTTTATTTTCCATTATTATCAATGTGCTTGTGTGAATGTGCATATATCAACTGTCATTACCAAAACTAGGGTGTTGTAGTAGCCATGTATCGAGTATTATAATGAGAAATAGTCAAAAAGTATATGTGATCTCCCGAACCTAGAATCTCTGCTGGGGACGATACCTGTTGAGTGACCTGATCCCATCCCTTTCATCTTTTCCTAATTTTATAAAAATCAGGTGGCAACTCCACAAACATAAAGCATCTCGCATCCCCCCGAGACTAACCACTGTCCCTATCCCGTAAACGGAATGGATGTCCCATTCGGTAAAGTTACCATCGAAAATCAAATCTTAAATGAATATCAAGGTCGCTCACAATGGCGACTCCACTAGGGACTCTGGATAGAGAGATTAATTCGAAAATAACTATTTCTCATTACATAATACTCAATCATATGGAGCCCTTTACCATTGCATTTGTACTACACATCACACGTGCACCACTGGTCCCAATCAGCTGACAATGACGGAAAGTGATCCACTATGATTCCACATGAGTCATAGGGTGATCAATTCGAATTTATAACCTTTAGCCTTTACTCGTGGTTTTGTCGGACTCATCTGACCAGAGTCTGTGACCTAAGTCCTTAAGGGGAGGGACCTGAGTTATCAAAAGAATGCTAAAATCACTGACAGGAGTCCGTAACCCTAGTCATAGGGGGGGGGGCATTCTCGCTAAAGGAGGCCTTAGCCTTTACCCTCGACTCAGCCCATGTAAATAAACCAATAGAAATCTCCACTAGGATCCTACCAAGCTTTGCATGCTAGCCCTGATACTGTTCGTTTGACATAACATTCACAAGTGCTATGATGCTTTTAGTTTCTATCACCGATTGACGTCATTACGTCCGTTCTCATATATTGCTCACACTTAAACTGTGTGATCCTTGTTTACCTTGTATAAGCCCAATGTGCAAGAAATGATAAGAATCATCCACCATAGTATGAATAGCCTATGAGAACTAGTGAATAGTGACATCTTTTGATGACAGAACCTATAAGCATCGTCCATTTGTCCTTATTAGATCAAATAGATGGGTTAGGAATTCGACTAAATTGTAGACATTTATGTTGAAAGAATCAAATTGTAAACTATCAAACGATACTTTAATGTCTCTTGGTAAATGTATGGAATATTGATGCAGGAACATGAAATTGGACCCCTTTTATTGGCTATAGCCCCTGCAAACGTGGGCGTGTATGGACTATAGACGCCATTTGTGACTCGATGGCTAGTCCCCACATTAACATTGTATGATTACCTCGAGTACATTTAAGCATTGTTCCTTACTATACCTTTTGGTTTTGATCAACATAAATTGAAATAACCTAGTTTGAGAGTGGAACCATAGTCCCATGCTGACTATTAGGTCAAAACCCACCTAAGAAAGAGACTGAATAACCACGTGGAGCAATAAGGTTGGAAGCGAGAGTTTACATGTGTATGGTTTGTTCCTTGTGCAGGAAATACTAACTAGTTTTATTCTTTTTCTTTCAATCGTGCATATATAGCATACATGTAAATAGCATGCACTAACCCACATTCTTCTTGCAGCCGTCCTGCATTTTTGCATGGACATCCCATGCATATTTTCACCCTGTCCCTTTATATGGACGCATCATAACTTTTCTACAGCTTATGGCATGACAAACATTAATTACTTTTTTCTTTTAGCTTATCTTATTGATTACTAACCATTTCTCTTTTATTGTGTTTCCTTTTCAAAGGAATCATATGCACTTCTAATAAGATGTTATACATCAACAAATTTCTTGTAGCACATGGCATAACATGCATCCACAGATTTCTCATCCTAATTGCATTCGAGCATATATCTCATAATAATCGCAATCATGCATACATCTCATTATATTACATTACACATGCATTGTACACTGTGTGCACTCATACATGCATTTCACTATAATTGCACTAACCCCATCATTTTTGTAGTCATAAACCTCAAAGCAACCCCAAAGGGAGAGTCAAGAATGATTAAAAATGGTTGAGCAATCTGGGATTCAAAGTCTAGATGACCTACTCAAAGAGCACGTGAAGAAATTCATAGCTGATGGTGGCTTAATCAACATCCTTCGAGCTGAAATCAAGACCATCGTTCAGACTGAAATCAAGAACATCCTAAACCAAACCCAGATCTCAAAGATAAGATGATTTCTTAAGTGGCAAGATTGACACTCCTAATTCTGAGTCAAATAAGGGGAAAGAAGTCATGAGCATGCCTAAAGATATTGAAGATGGTTGCAAATTTTACCAGGAAGGTTGTCTATAATCCTCTTCCAAGATAGCAAATGCAGTCAAATCCGAACCGGTAATGGAAATCTGAGAACTATCTTGCAAGACCGCTCAACTTGAGGTTCTAATGAAAGAAAACACTAAAACTCTGATCGAGGGCTTTAATCGACTTTTTACACTCATGAACAAGTTTTTACGAGGTCATTCTAGGTAGCCCTATTGTTCTGAGCTTGATGAAGCTAAAGGACCAAGAGGGATTAACCAGAACACGGTGGGTTATGATCCATTACATTCAAAGTTTCGAGAATCGCCTGCAGTTGATCTTTCTCCGACCTGTAGAAAATATTCAAAGTTCAACTATTCACTCTTTAAGATCTTTAAAATGCTTCAACAAAGAAACCTTGTGAAACCTTATAAACCAAAAACACTACCAAATCCAATACTACCCCAAATAGACCTTAACCTATACTGCCACTATCACTAAATGCCACGACACACCACTGATGAATGTTATACCATTGAACGCATAGTTCAAGATCTGATTGACTCTGGGAAACTTAAGGACCTGGAAGAGAGTCCCAATATCAAAACTAGCCCTTTACCCAAATATAGAGATCTACCCCACACCGAAAACAAATCACTCTCCAACTATCCAGTCTCACTACAACCACCCTTAGAGATAGACCTCACCTCCTCTGGGACACATGAATCTCATGGAAGTAATGGGGCACTTACTTCACAAATCCCACAGGTCCTCTGTAAACCTGTATTTGATCATCATCAGAAGGAAAAGCGAATGAGAACCATAGAAATTATCCTCAGTGAAAGTCATGAACAAGCAGTACCAAAGCAGTTAGAATGAAGGAGATCAATAAACTCTGTTTGGATATAATAGCCAGATTAGAACAATGACCTCTTGCTTTTGTTATTTTGTTAGTGCTGAATGTTTATGTGGTTTATCAGACATCTTACTGGAATGTTAACTCCTTTATTTATCATTATCCTATAATCTATTGATAATCTTTACTCACTTCATACCTCATTAAAGCTAC
This sequence comes from Mallotus repandus, assembly GCA_949671775.1. Lineage (NCBI taxonomy): Eukaryota > Viridiplantae > Streptophyta > Magnoliopsida > Malpighiales > Euphorbiaceae > Mallotus > Mallotus repandus. The sequence goes on from CATIWM010482341.1 coordinate 11,243, forward strand.
AATTATTCAATTCTCGCCATAGCCTCATTCAAAAAAAAAAAAAAAAAAAAAGAGAAAAAGAAAAGAAAAGAAAAGAAAA
>CATIWM010482353.1:0-23167 GCA_949671775.1 Mallotus repandus
TTTATAATCAAATTATACATAAAATAATTAATAATATATGTGTTTCTGTTGAAATCAAATCTTATTTTTTTTATTGATGAATTTATAGTAATTAATTAATATTTTTAATTTTTAATTTTTTATTAATTAATTAATTTTAAATTAATCACAAATATAAAATTAATTAAATAATAAAAATATTAATTAAAAATTAAAGCTAATTAATTACTATAAATTCATCAATAAAAGAAAAATTAAGATTTGATTTCAACGAAAATGTATATATTATTAATTATTTTATGTATAATTTGATTATAAAATTTATTTAATATATGTAAGTCAATTTAAATAAAACAATACAATTTGATTAAATGAAGTATTTTAATATTTTAAAGATTATAAAATAATAATTTAATCTAAAATAACTAAATAAATGTCAATTTGAATGTATCAATTAAATGTTCATTGCATAAAAATAAGCAATAATATTTATATTTTATTTAATTAGAAAAATAAATTTTAAATTTTAATTACTTAAATATTTACTTTACATGCATCAATTGAAAAATATAAATTAAGTAAAAAATAAAATATGTATTAATTTGTCAAAATCAATAGGTCGTGTTTAAATTGCAAAAAATGTTAAAGGTCATGTATTTTTTGCAAATAGTCAAAACAGTGCGTTTTGTCGTGGTGTTTTTGTGGATCGACTCAAATTTTTCCAGTGTCCAAGTCAGCAAAGATTCATCAGATTTTCAACCAATGTATTGACTTGAAAAATTTTAAAGTTGGTGAATGACATTGCCAAAAAAAAAAAGAATATGTTGAAATTGTAAAAAACGCTAAAGGTTGTGAATTTTCTTGTCATTTACCCATTAAATTATACACATCGGTTAAATATTTGCTAGAAATTTTTTAACAACGTCAAATTTTTATGAAATTCAATTCTTAATTTATAAATTTATGTTTTTAATATGAAAAATAGGGTAAATTTTATGAATGGTACCAAAACTTTGCACTTAATTATAAAATAGTACCATAACTTCAATTTGTATCTTTTTGGTTCTTTAACTTCAATTTTAGTTTCACCGGGATGTCACCCACAAAAATCCGGCCAATTTTGATGACGTGGCCACCAGAATTGCCATGTTATATGCCACATCAAAAGCCACATCAACGTGACTCAACAAGTGGTTTCTGATTTGGCTGACGTGACTTCTGATGTGGCATATGACGTGGCAATTCCGGTGACCACGTCATCAAAATTGGCCGAATTTTTGTAATAAATATCCCGGTAAAACTAAAATTGAAGTTACGGAACCGAAAAGATACAAATTGAAGTTATGGTATCATTTTGTAATCAAGTGCAAAGTTTTGGTACTGTTCACAAATTTTACCCATGAAAAATATGAATTCAAATTTGTATAGTTTTGAAAAAATAAATTAAACTAAAATTATTTATTTATCTCATAGAGTATGTGGGTTAATATCTAATTTAGCAATAATTTGAAAATTTACTTTCATAATGAAGGGAAACATTCTGAGTACAAAACATGATTTAACAGTTTAAGTATAGAACAATCAAAAGATTAAAGAAAATAAAAATAATATAATACTCAAAAATATTAAATTAAATAACTATTAGAATTGTGAATTGAAATCCTCATTACTCAAAAGCATAATTACCTTTTAAGAATCACGAAGAAAAACAAGGCAATCTTAACATTCACCATTTCTGGGAAAATCAACTCTACTGGGACACCTATATTCTATACATACACATGAAACAACTTATTTGTATTAAAGCTCGCTGCATGTGAAGGATAGGATCATTATTCTTCTAAAACTTGTGAGTTCTGCAATTACAGAGAACAAGAATTTAAAAGTGAAAAATGGTAGAGTTCATTATTTCAGGATCACCGTAGTTAGCCACATTTACACTTTCTAGATTGTAGACAAATGCCCTTAGTTCAGAACAATTTTGTACCCATAGTTCTTTTAGGGCTGGACATTCTATCAAATTACAAGTGCAGAATCGAGCAATTTTTGGAAGATTTTTGAGCTTTAGGAAGTCTAGTTCACTAAGTAGCACCTCATTTTCTTTCCCTAATCCTTCGCAGACTATTATTTCTTCCATCATCTTACAGTCGCATATCTCAAGCCTCTTGAGATGCACAACTCCTTTGACCGTGGAGGACGATAACAAAGGTTTCAAATTGTGACAACCATCCACAGTCAAAATTACGAAGGAACTCGAAGATGTCCGTCATTCCATATCTGTGCAATTTTAACTGCAGACAACTTTAGGTCCTTCAAGTTAGAAAGAACAATATGCAAACAAAAGAAAAGGTTGGTTAATGTTTCCATATTGTTTTGACTGCAGAAAAAACTATCTTATTTAACTCCTAAAACTGGGTCCCATGATTAAAAAAAGCACATATAGCTAATCAGGATTACAATATACATAACTAACCTTTGGCTCAATGATTCTATGTGTTGCATTTGGTTTTGTTTTCGCTCCCAGAAATGTGCAAGTAAAAGTGGTTGGACAGTTAGATATAATCATCTCTTTCAAAGATGGGCATTGCACATTAGGGAAAAGGTCCAAATATAGCCCTAATGTTTGAGGTAATTCTCATATAAACACTTAATGTTTTTCGAGGTCTATTTGTGCCCCTCATATCATTTTGATACATTTAAATACACCTGCTAAACACTATTAACTCCACCGTTTACAATGCTTATGTGGCTTGTGTGTGGGACCCATTTGGGCTAGGGCTCTTTGAAAAAAAATAAATAAATAAACGGAGGGGGCCAGGTTCTCTAACGATTAAACTAAAACTGAAAATTTGCTAGCGGGCTGCGGTGCGGTTCAGTTTATAACGAAGCTGATGAAACCCTAAAAAATGGTACACAACCCAATCCAATAGCAAAATCTCTGAGCGAGCAAGCCCTAGTCTCGGCTTACTTCCTTCACTTGAACAATTTGTCAGACAGTTAGCAAGCATTTTATCTCAACTCATTTTATATTTTTTGGAGTGCAAATGAACAAGTGAATCTGTGAAGCCTGTTCTTTTCTGGGTCCTTTAAAGTATAGTAGCATTGATATCGAGAAGGATTTTTTTTACAAGAAAAAAAAAAGGACTTAAGCAAGCCCATTTTATCCATGGTAACCAATTCATTGTGACACATGAATCTTTAGCACACAGCCGCACACTAACAAACATTTTTGAAATGCATACATAAAACACAAACACACGCATGAATACATGCAACAAGTATGTTAAATGGTCAATACAATTCGACACAAGAAATTGCAACTAAGAATTGTACTTAGAAGAGAGAAGCTGAGATCATAAGAAATATATCTTATTTGTGACAGAGCGTGCAAGGATTGGTCAGTGTCTCCCATGTTGAGGCTGAGACTGGTATAAAACACGCAAACATCCAGCATGCCTGATATCCCAAAAACGTCTAGCGCCATCACATCCTCCGGTAATCAAAACCCACTCACTTGACGTAGACTATTCCATAGTCATAACACAATTTGCCAAAAAGAAAATAACAATATCCTATATCATTACCAATTTCAAAGAGCAATGTTGCACTAAACAACTAACAAATCAGAAAAAAAAGCAAGCATACCACGACGACCGGATAGGGTATGTGCAAAAGCACTAGAAGCAATATCACAAAGATGAACTTGAACATCTTCAGTGCGATGCTGCTAATCCATGGCAGTTCTCAAACTCCTAACCATATCGGTGAACAATCTTGGTCAAGATCTCAACAAACTTCACAGCAATGTGAGAGGTGTGACAATCCAAAATCGGACCATATCCATTTCCAATCTGACCAGGGTTGTTTTTGATGATGACCTAAGAAGTGAAGTTGGCAGTCCCCTTGGCAGGATGACAACCCAAGCTTTCTTCGGTCATTATGGGTTTTGGTTTCTCACTGTCAATCTCAGCATCTATCATAAGAACAAGAAAAAAATAGGATTTGATTTCAATATGGGTTTGTGTTTCTGGGGCGGTAATAATAAGGAAAGCAATTAGGGATTTATATTTGGGCGGTAAAATTACCAACAAAAACGAGGCTACCCTTTTTATTTTTAATCATTTTTTTCATTTAATTAAACAGATCCCACACACAAGCAACATAAGCATTATAAACGGGTGAAGTTAACAGTGTTTAGCATGTGTGTTTAAATGTACCGAATACAATGACATGAGGGGCACAAACGGACCTTGAAAAACATTAAGTGTTTATGTTAGAATTGCCTCAAACATCAGGGTTATATATGGACCTTTTCCCCTGCACATTACCACTTCTTGAATAGAAATTTGTCAAACTGGGGAAACTCTCAAGACCAATAGAGTAGAGTAGAGGAAGTATGATCTCTTCTATTGTTTCCTCCTTAGCTGATCCCTCTGTGAATATTTCTTCCAACATATCAAAACTTCTCACTGCTAACTCTTGAAGTCTCAGAAGACCGAAGCACATGGTATGAGTAAATATATATCTCAACCTACCACAGTTGTGGACCTCAAGTTTCTTCAAGTTTTTAAAGTCGAAGCTCTGTTTAGGAACCTCATTCCAAAGAAGCCTCAATCTTGGGAGATCAACCAATAGTAACTTGCTTAACTTTGACAGATACCCAGAAAATTCGTTGGCATTTTGTCGTTCAATGCCAAGCACTTGTTCAACTGAATTACAATTCCTGCCTTAAGCTCTCCTAAATTATTCAGTAATGGAAGTAGATTGGATGGAACAGAGAAAGTGGAATACACAGACTCATCCACCACCAACCAAGTTAAATTGGAGAATAAACTGACAGGAAGTTGGCCAAGCCATACCTCTTTCAGTTTAGGAAACTCTGAGAGTTTCAAATCCTGAAGGCCACTGAATCCAATCTACAAAAGCCAAATATTGCATCAGCACATAAAAGAAAAATACATCAATTAACTGCATATTCTTTCAACAAAAACAATCATCACATGATTTAAAAAATGAAGGAAAATTAGATCGTCATTACTAAGTATACTTACCATTTCTGTATACAATTGTTTCATGGTAGTATTAGGATCGCTAATCCAACGTTGTTTGTCTCATTCTTCAATTAGATATACTCTCTTGAGCTTTGGTGCACTGACTCCCATAGAAAAAACCTTCATCCCGGGGCACTGTGTCATAATTGCCACTTCCAAAGATGGGAATTTGACAATACGACATACAGATGAAGAGAAGCTAGTGAGTCTTCATAAGCAATGAAGCTTCAATCTTACAATTTTGGAGAAATTATCCCAGTTTGGGATTGAGATTGGGATTCATCTCCCTTATCAGCCACAGTTTCTGTCAGCATGTTGCAATTTCTTATTCTCATGTTCTTGAGGTTGACCATAATTTTGGCAGTAGAGGATGATACTAAGGATGATACTAAGTTCATCAACCCATTGCATCTCCACACATCCAGAATCGTAGGATTTTGATAAAATGCAAAGGATGGCCCCATGTTAACCAATCCATCACAGTTCCATATTTCCAGATATTGAAGATTTGGAAGAACTTGGGCAGGTTGGCAGTCTTGACTCCATATATGCCTCATATTAGGAAGGTAATTTAGTAGTAAGCATTGTATTTGTGCAAGAGTCTCATTGACAATACCATTTGGAAATAGCACTTTGAAATAGCAATTCCTCAAAACAAGCTCCTCCAACTTTCTGAAAATTTGAAGAAAATCAAATAGAAAATTAACTGAATCTTCATCAAAACTTTGTAGTTGTAGAATTTTTAGTTTGTGAAAGTTGTCTGCGAGAAACTAACTTTCTTGTATCATTCTAATGTCCTTGTAATTCAATCCTAGTTCCCTCAAATTACGAATAATCTGAAAGTTCACAATAGAAAAAGCTACATGAAATTGATGTTCCATCAACAAAATTTAGCATAAATTAAGGAAAAGGAATCAAATGTTTTTTTAATTAGACACAAGATTTAAATAATAGTGCTATTGCACGGATTCAAAGAATCGTCATCTTTTCCTACCATTATTTTTGAAGAATTCTTTTCCATCGTTACAACATTAACATCATCCAATCAACAATAATTCTATAGAAATTAACCTTTTCCTTGTGAGATCAATTCTCAATGAATGTTCAAAATAAATGTTGGGCTATACGAAGCTCCCACCTTTCTATGTGGATAAAAAATGGTTGGGCTGGGTCAGTTATGGTCAAAGCTCTTACCTTTCTAAATGAAAAAAGTGGTTGTGCACCTTCACTCTTTCGTGAGTTTTCCTGCTTCAGCTTGTCCACTTCCTACAAGTCTTGAGCTTCTGAACTAAAAATTTTCAATTTCTCACACTCATATGCAATAAACCATTCTAGCACTGGACATTCCAAAGTGTGAATTTCTGAGTAAAAGTATCTGAATCTTTCTGATCTTGCAATAAATAAAACCTTCAATCGAGGAAACATGAATTTAGGAGTTTCTTCTTCTTCAACTTGTGCCTCCTTTGCATCCATTTCCTCTAACCCACACAAATCTATGTTAACCAGCTCAAGTTATGGAAGACCACGATAAGCCATTGAAAATGGGAAGAGGCATTTCAAACTTGGACAATTCCAAGCACACACTTGTCGCAGGTAGGATTCCCATTCCAAACATGCTTCAAATTTGGGAGCTCAACTATCTTCAAAGTTCTCAATTGGCTAGCAGCTGCAACTTGTATTGTTTCTTCTACTTTCACTAATACATGGAGATCAAACACCTCTTCAAGTAAAACACAGTCCTTCATAGTCACTTCTTCCACATTTTGCAATCTTCTTTTTAGCATCTCCAATGAAAAAAAATTTCAAAAGTGCATATGCATGTTTTACTCTCACAACTTTTAACCTGCTAAATGAATTTGTTTGGAGATTTTCATGATCATTCCATATCATCTTCAGCTTATGCATTTGCTTGATCTGCAATTCCTCCAAATTAAGAAACAAGACCTGATTCACAAATATCATTGAGTTAGTTTTAAATATTTTAAAGATTAATATTAATATATTTTCCATATTTTACAATTGCTTTAAAAATTGACAAAGTACAAGTAAATATTGATTAAAATATAAAAGGAATAAAAAATTGGAGCAAAGTGAATTACTTTTTCATCAAAAAGACTTGAGCTCTCTTGTTGATTGGTAGCTTGCACATTCAAAATTTTAGGACTAGAGATAAACATCTGCAGACGAGGAAAATTCTCTAGTTGCAAAATTTTCAGCGATGGACATTCAATGAGGTTAGCAGTACAAAATCCTATGAACATCGAAAGAGTTTTGAGTTTTAAAAAACTACAGTTTGGGAAAGAATACATTCATCATGCTTTCCTCTACATTTGCAACTACTATTTCGCCAATGAAAGTGCAATCCCTTATCTCAAGCTTTTTAAGCTGTGCCACATATTTAACAATTAAAGATGTGAATATATAGCTTAAATTCCCATAACCCTCTATCGTCAACCTCGTTAAGTTTTGAGAGCACAAAGATTCTTCCGTAGTATGGTGGCTCCATATCTTCTCCACATTAACTGAGGATAATTTCAAATCCACCAAATTGGGAAATTGATTCTGTAACCATATAGATAATTTTTGATGAATGAGATTCTTAAACAAAAATTACAGGACATTAAGACAAAGATGAAAAGAAAAAAAAAAGGAACTATGATCTCTTACCTTGTTGCTGAATGTTAAAGCCAAATGTCCCTTAAGCTCATCCTTAAGCCAAATGTCCCTTGAGCTTACACAAGGACAAAAGCCTCTTAAGCTAAATGTACCTTAAGCTAATGAAAGGGCCAAGACATATGACTATAAATAGGCATTGTTGGACGAGGTGATATACAAGCAACATACAAGCTCAAGTAGTAATTGAGAGCAAATTATCAAAGTTGAGTGATTATGGGTGAGTGTTGTGTGAGAGCAAGTGAGCAACCTCTTTGTGAGGAAAATATATAGAGAATGGGTTATCTTCTATATTAAGAGAGAATTTTATGGTATTCTCCTTGGGGTATAGAGAGAAATATTTTGTAACTCCTATTATTTTTACAGTGAAATTCTTCTAATCTTACTCGTGGTTTTTTCCCAATTTGTTTGGGGTTTTCCGCATAAAATTTGTATGTTCACTTTATCGTAGCTATTGTCAGGTTTAGTTGTCTTGAATTATTGTGCTATTAAAATTACTTGTCTTGGTAAAATTCTGTCTAAGGAATGTAGTTTTTTAGTGGGACCATTGTGACCCCACCACTCTTTCCTGGGAATTTACCTTAGGGTGATTTTTAGTACAATCATTTAGACTTTAATCACTTGTACAATAGTTCTGTTCCATACTCTCCTTCAATTTATTATTTCAATTATTTTAGCAACAATTTGCTCTATAATATTCATAAGCTGATCCTTAATGTTTACAAAAAGTGGTATCAGAATATCTGGTTCATGAATCATAATAGAAGTAATGGCGGCAAAATATGAGATTGAAAATTTTAATGGGAGAAATTTCTCACTGTGGAAATTGAAGATGAAGGCAATATTGAGAAAAGATAATTGTTTGGCGATTCTCAGTGAAAGGTCGGTAGAACTGACAGATGATAATAAATGGAATGAGATGGATGAGAATGCTATTGCAGATCTTCATCTAGCATTAGCAGATGAGATACTGTCAAGTGTAAAAGAAAAAAAAGTGCAAAAGAGATTTGGGATAAGCTCATTAGACTCTATGAGGCCAAGTCAATCCACAATAAAATTTTCCTTAAGAGGAAGTTTTACACTCTTCGAATGGCAGAATCTACTTCAGTGACGTAGCACAAAAACACTTTGAATACTTTATTTTCTTAACTCACATCATTAGGATATAAAGTAAAGGCAAATGAATGTGCTGAACTTCTACTTTAGAGTTTGCCCGATTCGTATGATCAATTCATGATCAACCTAATAAATAATCTTCTCACATATTATCTAGTCTTCGATGAGATTGCAACTGCTATCTTGGAAAAAGAAAGCAGATGCAAAAATAAGGAAGACAAGAACCTATCTCAGAAGGACCTGTGCACACAATTGATGATCATCCTTTGTAGATCGTCGGTATTGGAACCATCAAATTTAAGATGTATGATGGCACAATTTGTACTATTCAAAATGTGTGGCATGTTGAGGGCTCAAAGAAAAATCTACAATCTATTAGAGTAATAGATGATCTCAGGTGTAGGGTTGAAATCAAAAATGGAATTATAAAAATAATTCGAGGCGCGCTCTTACTAATGAAGGCACAAAAATAGCTGCAAATTTATATTTCATATTAGGAGAGACTTTCTAAGAGGCAGAAGCATGTGTTGCTTTAGAAGATTCAATTGAAAAACCTGCAATGGTGTGGCACTACAAATTTGGCCATATGTCAGATTAAGGAATGAAAATTCTAGCCGAGCAGAAGCTACTTCCTGGTCTCACAAAGGTATCCTTACCCTTTTGTGAGTATTGTGTTACAAGCAAGCAGCACCATGTGAAGTTCAACACATCCAATTTTAAAAGCAAAATTATTCTAGAATTGGTTCACTCTGATGTGTGGCAAGCACTAGTACTGTCCCTAGGAGGAGCAAAGTACTTTGTGTCCTTTATTGATGACTACTCTAGGAGATGTTGGGTGTATCCTATTAAGAGCAAAGCTGATGTGTTTAAAGTCTTCAAAGTATTTGAAGCATGGGTGGAACTTGATTCTGGAAACAAGATCAAGTGTTTGAGGACAGATAATGGAGGTGAATATACCAGTGACGAATTTGACAAATTCTATAAGCAGGAAGGCATCAAAAGGCAGTTAACCATGGCATACACTCCTCAGCAAAATGGAGTGGCAGAGCGGATGAACAGAACTCTGTTGGAAAGAACAAGGGCAATATTAGGAGCTGTAGGTTTGGAAAAGTCATTCTAGGCAAAAGCAATCAGCACCGCCTATTATATAATAAATAGGTCACCATCAACTGCAATTAAGTTGAAGACACCTGTGGAGATATGGACTGGTAAGCCTATTAATTATTCAAACCTGCATATATTTGGAAGCCCTACATATGTGATTTATAATGCCTAAGAAACTATAAAACTAGATCAAAAATCCAAAAAATGCATATTCTTGGGATATGCAGAAGGAGTTAAGGGGTGTCGCTTATGGGATCCCACTGCCCATAAGGTCATTATTAGTAGAGATGTGATATTTGCAAAAGATAAGCTGTAAGAAAATATGACAGTAACACATCAAACGACAATTCAGAGACTACAATAATAAAGGTAGAACAAAAGGATTCTTCTAAAGCAGCATCAGAAAATGAAGAACGAGAATTAGTTGAGTCTGAACAAATAAGAGTTCGACAGTCAACTTGTGGTAGAAAGGCACCAGCTTGGCATTCTGATTATATTATGGAGAGTAATTTTGCACACTGCTTTCTAACAAAGGATGAAGAGCCATCAACTCTTCAAGAACCAATGAAGAGTCCATAAGCATCTCAGTGGATAGCAGCAATATAGGAAGAAATGAAAGCTCTGTATAAGAATCAAACTTGGAAACTTATGTCGTTACCACAAGAAAGGAAGCCAATTGGAAACAAATAGGTTTATAAGATTAAGTGTAACAGCAATGATCAAGTGGAGCGGTATCATGCAAGATTGGTGGTGCTAAGGTATGCTCAGAAAGAAGGAATTGACTTCAATGATTTAGTGTCGTTGATGTATGCTAGATTTGATTTACATCTAGAGCAATTAGATGTGAAAATTGCTTTTCTTTATGGAAATCTTGAAGAAGAGATTTATATGCCCTAACCAGAAGGTTTTGAAGAATAAGGAAAAGAGAACTTGGTTTGCAAGTTGAACAAATCTCTATATGGCTTAAAACATGCATTGAGTTGTTGGTATAAGAGATTTGATTCCTTTATCATGAGCCTTGAATAAAATAGACTTAATACAGATCCTTGTGCATATTTCAAGAGGGCTAGTGAAAATGACTTTGTCATTCTGCTGTTATATGTTGATGACATGTTGGTAGCAAGCCCCAACAAAGATTATATCAAAGAATTGAAGGCACGGTTGGCTAGGGAATTTGAGATGAGGGACTTGGGATCGGCAAATAAGATTTTAGGGGTGCAAATTCACTGAGACATAAATAATAGGAAGATTTGGCTACTCCAAAAAAACTTATTGAAGAAAGTCATGCAATGATTCAATATGCAAGATGGTAAGCCAATTTCAACCCCACTTCCTAATAATTTCAAGTTATCCTCTAGTATGAGTCCTAGCAATGAAGCAGAGAGGACAAAAATATCTAGAGTACCATATGCATCAGCAGTGGGAAGTTTGATGTTCGCTATGATATGTATAAGACCTTGCACATTCAGTGGGAGTGGTTAGTCGGTACATGGTGAATCCTGGTAGAGAGCATTGGAATGCTATAAAGAGGATCCTAATGAAGGAAATTGGTTATGCTACTTAGGCTTAAGTATAGTGTGGTGAGCACTAACCTAAGTAGAGTAAATTTCAAAAATTTACTTTCTCATAACCCTTCATCACATGAAGAATTTCCACTCCTAAGATCCATTTTGAATTTAAACACATAGCTAACATACATTAACATGTATAAACATAAAACTTAGGAAATCATATTGGAAGAATACTTATAATTTCAAAAGAGTTTGATGTAGCCTACAAGTAATCTACTACAATGGATTGCTCTCTTGAATCAATGCTAAGCCACCCAAGTGTGTGGCCTCTAGCTTGAAACACCAAAGCCCTCCAATCACATTCTCACCTTCAATCAAGTATGGTTCCAAGCACCTCTCTTATGACCCAAGAAGCTTGAACTAACTTGATTCTACTAACAAGTATAAGAGTATACTTTTGGTATATGTTTGGTTTCCTTTTGGTTTATTTCTTGTCTTTACAATCTCCACTTACACTTAATGGATATTATATCTCACCACCTTACTAACGCTTAATAAGTTCATATTTATATATAAAGAATTAGGTTTTTATTAGATATAAACACATAAATATCTCTTACACCATCATTAGGAGGCCACCTTGCATGCAACCTCATGACTTGGTTAAGAGTGTATATATGTAAATATCTTACAAGTGTAGAAAATATATGTAAAGATCATTTAAACATATCTCATATGTTTAGCCCACTTATATATTTCTCTACACATCCCACTAACCAATTTGCCCCAAAAGTCAACTAAACACGCATAAGAGAAAATATATCCTAATATGCCAAAATGACTTGAATTGATAAATGGACTTGGGCCAACTCTTGGGCCAAGCCCAACCCATAAATCAATTAGGCCTAGTTAATGGACTTGGGCCTTTTGGTTGGGCCAACACTTAGCTCAAAGCCCATTCCATCCAACTAATGGGTCTTAGGTTGATGGGTCTTAGGTTGATGGGCCTTGGAGTTGGGCCAACATTTGGCCCAAGCCCATTCAATCAATTTAATGGGCCTACATTAGGTTAATGGGCCTTGGATTAATCTTTAGGCCGAAACTCTTTTGGGCCTAGGCCCATATGTCTTAGGCCATTAATCCAAGTCCATAAGGAAATAACATATACTCTTTATTTAACACTTTAATTAATATCTCATATTAATCAAGTATTTAATAATTATACTCTTGGTGGAATTATATTTCATGATATACTAGAATCATTGCTCAAAGCATAAATTCAATTCCATTAATCTTAATTAATTAATTAAACTCTTTAATCAATAATTAGATTAATAAGGTGATATGGAAAAATTCTTATAGGTGTGACTTACGAGGTTCATGTCTAATTGGTAATGAGAATATAATATCAACTCTTGATATTATTTGAAACTCTTTCAAACCTAAATGTGAAAATCCCAATTATACACATTTAATTATCATAAGTTGTGAGTGACCCCTAGCATCAATGTCATAACTACCCAATTAGAAATGAATGCATATTATGATTCATATGAACCTTTATGGTCATAATTACCATGCACTAAAATCCCTTCATTAGAAGATCCTGATATAGCCTAGAGTCAAGTTAAAGTCAATCTCTAATAACTTTATCATATGACCTCATCTCAAGCTATTCTTGATAAAACATAAAAAATACTAGAAACACTTTATAGCACTGAAACTCTTTTAGACTATGTTATGTTTTTCCTGGTGAGGAACTCTATTCATCAAGAACAATCTTAGATAGCATAGGATCTATCCTGGTTTACTCCAGGCAATGAATCCTATTTTGGTTGAACACTCACCCTTACATTAAACTGATTAAAGCCACCACACGCCATATACCCATGTGTGAATAACACAAGTATGTAAGTGGTAACAAACTCTAACCACTCAAATGTGGATGACCATATCACCTCAGGTCAAAGGACTATATGCACCATTATGACCTAAACTGTGATCGTTGACTATAAGTATTGAATATCCTTGTAATCATAAATCTAACATCACTATTTGATCAACCTATCACATAAGTATCCACATGTCTATTATGATATCTCATATCAAGTAGCATGAGACTCACTACCTCCCACTATTAGCATCGAATACTCATTAAGGAAAATAGATAGAGGTGATAGTCTAATTAATATTATCCAAATATTAGTTAATTGACTATGAACAATTTATAGCATATGTACTAAATAAATTTGTAGCTCATATTATCAACTCTTGATAATAAATTTATTTAACATAATGCTAAAGGATAAATACTAAAATAAATAAACATTTTATTTAAATTAATACTTTATTGCCATTTGGGATAATTTACAATGTCATTATATATTACAAAATGGCACTAGGGCACATCTATGCTAACAATCTCCCACTTGTACTAGCGCCATTCACTACAATATTTAAGACCCATCTTCTCAAGATGACGATATAAGTGTAGCTGAGTAAGCACCTTAGTCAGTAGATCAGCCACATTGTCAGTTGAAGCTACCTTTTACATAAGCACATTGCCCTTCCCAACAAGTTCTCTGATAATATGAAAGTGCCTTTCTATGTGTTTGGATTTCTGGTGAGACCTTAGTTCCTTTGCCAAAGCAGTGGCTCCATTGTTGTCGCAATAGAGAGGAATTGGTGAATCAATAGAAGGAACCACTTCTAGTTTAGTTATGAACTTCTTAATCCAAACAACTTTTTTAGCAGCATCTGATGCAGCTATATACTCGACTTTTATAGTGAAATCAGTAGTGATACTTTGCTTAGAACTCTTCCTGCTCACTTCACCTCCATTACAGATAAATACAAACTCAGAGATAGACTTTCTATCATCCATATTTGATTGAAAATCAAAATCTGTGAAGCCATCTATTTGCAAATTACCTTCTCCATAAGTCAAGACCAAATCTTTAGTCCTTCTCAAGTACTTAAAGATTGCCTTAACTGCCATCCAGTGTTCCAAACCTGGATTGGATTGAAACCTACTAGTCACACTAACAGCATAGGCAATGTCAGGCCTTGTACACAATATAGCATACATTAAACTTCATTTTGCCGAAGCATAAGGAACTTTGGTCATTTATTCCATGTCCTCGGTTGTCTTAGGAGACATTCGCTTGGATAAATGAATACCATCCCTAAATGGTAACAATCCTCTATTGGATTCAAGCATGTTGAACCTCTTCAACACCTTTTCCAAGTAAAGACTTTGGGATAAACCTATCATTCTCTTCAATCTATCTTTATAGACTCAAATATCGAGAATATAAGTTTCCTCCCCTAAGTCTTTCATAGAGAAAGTTTTAAATAGCCATACTTTCACAAAAGTCATCATTCGGACATCATTTCCAATTAGTAAAATGTCATCCACATACAAGACTAGGAAAGTGAGTTGGCTCCCACTAACCTTCTTGTAAACACATGGCTCATCTTCATTCTTAATAAAACTATAAGAACAGATAGCCTTATCGAAATGATGATTCCAACTCCTTGAAGCTTGCGTTAAGCCATAAATAGATTTATTAAGCTTGCACACCTTTGAGCCTTCTTTGGATTCATAACCCTAGGGTTGCTCCATGAATATGTCTTCCTCAATATAACCATTAAGGAAGGCAATCTTGACATCCATTTGCCAAACCTCATAATCATAGTGTGCGACTATAGCTAGAAGAGTTCGAATGGATTTAACCATGGCTACGGGAGAGAAGGTCTCCTCATAGTTAACACCTTCCCTTTGGCGAAACCCTTTCGCAACAAGCCTAACTTTATTGGTCTCTACCTTTCCATCTGTACCAATCTTTCTGTTGAAGATCCATTTACACCCAATGGCAACTATTCCCTCAGGAGGATCAACAAATGTCCAAACTTGGTTAGCATACATGGAATCCATTTCGGCTCTTACAGCCTCAATCCATCTTAAAGAATCTTTATCACATGAAGCTTCTTTATATGTAGTAGGATCATCAACATGAATGCTTTCTTCATGAACATGCAACTCTTGCATATCATGAAGTAAATCGTATCTCTCTAGAGGATGAGATACCCTACTAGATTTTCTATGAGTCGGTGTGACAACATTCTCAATTGGTATAGGCTCTTCAGGTTGATTAATATCCATTTGATTAATTTGTTGGACTTCTTTAGATGACTCCTCATCTAACATTATCTTCCTTCCTTTGCCACCTTCCTTTAGAAACTCTTTCTTAAGGAAAACAACATCTCTGCTTACAATAACAACTTGTTCAACAGGAAGATAAAAGCAATACCCTAAACTATCTTTAGGATATCCAATAAACCTTCCTTTAATCGATTTCACATCCAACTTGTCCACTTTTAGCCTTTTAATAAAAGTCGAACATCCCCAAATCTTAACATATTTAAGATTTGGTGTTCTACCATGCTATATCTCATATGGTTTAGTAGTAACGAATTTGGATGGAACACGATTAAAGATATAGCAAGCCATTTGGAGAGCAAAACCCCAAAGTGAAATAGGAAGATTAATGTAGCTCATCATTGAACGTACCATATCCAATAAAGTATGATTCCCCTTTTTGGACACACCATTCAATTGAGGTGTTCCAGGCGGTATGAGTTGTGATGTAATGTCATGTTCCATTAAGAACTCAATGAACTCGGTACTTAAGTATTCACCTCCTCGATTTGAACTTAGAGTTTTAATACTTTTCCCAGTTTGGTTTTCTACTTGGGCTTTGAATTCCTTGAACTTTTCAAAGGATTCACTCTTTTTCTTCATAAGCAATAAATGCCCAAACCTTGATAGATCATCTATAAAGGTTACAGAGTAGTAGAAACCACCTCTAGCCATTTCACTAAATGGTCCACATACATCACTATGTATGATTTCCAACACATCTTTGGCTCTTGCCATTTTTTCAACAAATAGTGATCTATTCATCTTACCTTGAAGACAATCTTCACAAATCGGATTTGATACGGATTCAAGATTGCTTAAGATTCCCATCCTTTCCAACTTCGTGATCCTATCCTCTCTAATGTGACATAATCTCAAGTGTCATAGATGTTTGGAGTTAGAGGCATTTTCAATTAGCATTACATTTTCATTACTCACATTAAATTGAGGCTCATTATTATTAGAATTATTATCAACATAATATAAACCATGTATTAAATAACCCATGCCTACTTTATTACTTCCAAAGTAAATATTACAAAAGTATCTTTTGAAAAGAAATTCATAACCTTTTTTAGTCAAACTGGAAATAGAGACAATGTTTTTATAGGCATTAGGTACATATAATACATCTTCCAATAACAAAATATGATCATACAAATTAATAGAAGTAGATCCTATAGCCTTGGTCGTAACACTTGCACTATTGCCAAGCTTTGAGGTTACTTCATTGGGCCTCAACCTTCTCTCATTTGCTAGATCCTATAAGATAAACAAATGTGAGAACTAGTATCAGTATCCAATACCCATGCATTAGATGAGCTCTTAGAACATTTGGAAGCATATAAATAAGAGAAAGTCTCACCTTCTCCATGATTGCCCTTTCCTTTTATCTTAGAAGACTCAAGGAACTTAGGAAAATTCCTCTTCCAATGCCCTTCTCCTCGATAATGGAAACACTTTCCCTTATCTTGCTCTTCCCTCACCTTGGCCTTGCCTTTATTCTTGGCCACCCTTAGGCTTGACAAAACTTGTCTTGCCTTTCTTTTTCTTATCGCCTTTCTTCTTAGTCTTACTAGAATATGCAATAAGAGCAACATCCTTCCCCTTGCCACTTTGGATAGCCTTTTAGGCCGTCACTAGCATGTTCATAAGCTCTGCAAGAGTGCACTCTATTTTATTCATATGGAAATTTGTAATTGTTTGCCCAAAAGATTCAGGAAGTGATTGTAGGATCAAATCCAATTGGAGATGGAAGTCCATTTTGAAGTTTAGACTCTGTAGCTCCTCCATTGATCTAATCATGGAGTTCACATGGACTCCAACATCCTCACCTTCCCTCATCTTAGCATGAAATAACTGCTTCGATATCTCATATCTTGCGGTCCTACTTTGTTCACCAAACAAGTATTGTTAGTGAAGTAGGATTTCTTTAGCATTTATGTACTTCTCATGTTGCTAATGGATTTTGGTGTTCATGGAAGCCCACATTATGCATCGTGCTTGCAAATCATCATCATTCCACTTTTCTAGAGTATCACGCTCCTCTTGGGAGGCATTATTAGGAAGTGTTGTGGGTGGTGATTGATTCAATACATAAAGAATCCTTTCGGAAGCTAAAACAACATGTAGATTCCTAAGCCAATCAATAAAATTAGGGCCTGTGAGCCTATATTGGTCGAGTATGATTAAGAGTGGGTTTGAAGTTCTCATATTATCATTTTTTTTTGTAAAGGTAACAAGATTAATTTGATATATAAAACTGCTTTTATTACCAATAGATATGGTCTTTAATCATAACAGTCTCCCACTAACTTGGTGAATCCTACACTTTAAAGTAAGAAATGAAAATCCCTTGTTGGATGGATTTCTAGTGGGTGATGGAGTTCTCAATGATCACTAAAATCCCTCAAGTACACATTGCCATTCTTGGAATTTTAGTTCTCATTAAGTAGGCAACGCTTTCCATCACATCTCATGTGAGGTTCCATCAATCCGGCTCCTAATGTTACGGGCCTCAGGTACACATTGTCGTTCTTGGCCTTTGGCATTAGTAGGGTCTACACCATTGAATCAGTGAAATGCATAAACTTGAACACTACACACCTCAAGTACGCCTATTTTCCATTCTTGGCATGCAATGTGTTTATATACCCACAACATCTCATGTTTAACAATAGCACTACATGAATCTCTTGGAACTCGTGTACACCTTTATATGTCCATAGCCAATGTACATAATCCAAAACCATGCAAGTTATTGCTCCAATGGAGAGCCAAGACCTAACTTTAGTTTAAAAGATTTTTGGGTCTTTACTTAAGGTCTCACTTTGCACATTAGCCATTTAACATTGCATACATCATATGTAGACTAAGCATGGCATCTTTACATATATACATATCTCATATGCATATTACATGGCATCACATATAGCATGCTTTCAATATATATATCACATATATATATAGAACATGCATTATTGATGCACAAATATGGAGTGATCATGGACCCATTCTATTCTAACTCTTAGAATAATAAAATGGCCTTGAAACCAAATGATGAATTTAGGACTGTGTTGACTTATCACGGGCGTGCCAATGCATTACAGAGGGTGAGTGTGCCGACTCATTACGGACATGCCGACTCATGACAGGTGTACTGACTTATTACAAAGGGTGAGTGTGCCGACTCGTGACAGGGACAACATGTACTAAGTAGTCACCATGGTGCCGACTTGTTACAAGGGCTTCTTGTGTCGAGTTGATTCATCACTCCACCATCTCCTTTTTGAACTCTTCAAGCTCCCATTTCACAAAACTTGTGAATTACATCAAACCCTTGGCATTCCATGGTTAATTTTTACATCCTTTTTCTATGCAACTAACTCTTAATTACATAGAAAATAAAAAAAAAACTAATTATTATTACAAATCAAGGATGTAACCTAAGTCCATGATCAAACCATTCATATATGTCAAACATATATTAAGCATAATGCAACTCTTGCATACATAGCTATAACACTTGTAACTTACATAAAACATAATCACAACTCTTGCAATTATCATCAAATTTAGCATGTGTTAAGTGCAAAATAATGCTCTGATACCACTTGAAGGAAATAAGTTATGCTACTTAGGCTTAAGTATAGTGTGATGAGCACTAACCTAAGTAGAGTAAATTTCAAAAATTTACTTTCTCATAACCCTTCATCACATGAAGAATTTCCACTCCCAAGATCCATTTTGCATTTAAACACATAGCTAACATACATCAACATGTATAAACATAAAACTTATGAAATCATATTGGCAGAATACTTATAATTTCCAAAGAGTTTGATGTAGACCACAAGTAATCTACTACAGTGGATTACTCTCTTGAATCAATGCTAAACCACCCAAGTGTATGGCCTCTAGCTTGAAACACCAAAGCCCTCCAGTCACCTTCTTGCCTTCAATCAAGTATGGTTCCAAGAACCTCTCTTATGACCCAAGAAGCTTGAGCTAACTTGATTCCACTAACAAGTATAAGAGTATACATTTGGTATATGTTTGGTTTCCTTTTGGTTTATTTCTTGTCTCTACAATCTCCACTTACACTTAATGGATATTATATCTCACCACCTTACTAAATCTTAATAATGTCATATTTATATGTAGAGAATTAGGTTTTTATTATATATAAATACATAAATATCTCTTACACCATCATCATTAGGAGCCCACCTTGCATGCCACCTCATGACTTGGTTAAAAGTGTATATATGTAAATATCTTATAATTGTAGAAAATAAATGTAGAGATTATTTAATCACATCTCATATGTTTAACCCACATATATATTTCTCTACACATCCCACTAACCAATTTTCCCCAAAAGTCAACTAAACACATATAAGAGAAAATATCTCCTAATATGCCAAAATGACTTAAATTGATAAATGGACTTGGGCTTAGTTGTTGGACCAACTCCAATCCATAAATCAATTGGACCTAGTTAATGGACTTGGGCCTTTTGGTTGGGCCAACACTTGGCTCAAAGCCCATTCCCTAAAACTAATGGGCTTAGAGTTAGGCCAACATTCAGCCCAAGCCCATTCCATCAATATAATGGGCCTACATTAGGTTAATGGGCCTTGGATTAATCTTTGGGCCAAAACTCTTTTGGGCCTAGGCCCATATACCTTGGGCCATTAATCCAAGTCCATAAGGAAACAACATATACTCTTTATTTAACACTTTAATTAATATCTCATATTAATCAAGTATTTAATAATTCTACTCTTGGTAGAGTTAGATTTCATGATATGCTAGAATCATTATTCAAAGCATAAATCCAATTCCATTAATCTTAATTAATTGATTAAACTCTTTAATCAATAATTAGATTAATAAGGTGATATCAAAAAACTCTTATAGGTGTGACTTACTAGGTTCATGTCTTATTGGTAATAAGAATATAATATCAACTCTTGGTATTATTTGAAACTCTTTCAAACCTAAATGTGAAAATCCCAATTATACACATGTAGTTCTCATAAGTTGTGAGTGACCCCTAGCATCGATATCACAACTACCCAATTAGAAATGAATGCATATTATGATTCACACAAACCCTTATGGTCATAATTACCGTGCACTAGAAGCCCTTCATTAGAAGATCCCGATATAGCCTAGAGTCAAGTTAAAGTCAAACTCTAATAGTTTTATCATATGACCTCATCTCAAGTTATTCTTGATAAAACATAAAAAATACTAGAAATACTTTCTAACGCTGAAACTCTTTTAGACTATGTTATGTTTGTCTTAGCCAAGAACTGTATTCATCAAGAATAATCTTAGATAGCATAGGATTTATCCCGGTTTCACTACAGGAAATGAATTCCATCTTGGTTGAACACTAATCCCTACATTAAACTAACTAGAGCCACCACACGCCATATACCCTTGTGTTAATAACACAAGTATGTAAGTGGTAACAAACTTTAACCACTCAAATGTGGATGACCGTGTCACCTCAGGTCAAAGGACTATATGCATAATTATGACCTAGACTGTGATCGTTGACTATAAGTGAATATCCTTGCGATCACAAATCTAACATCACTATTCAATCTACCAATCACATGAGTATTCAAATATCTATTCTAATATCTCATATCAAGCAGCATGAGACTCACTACCTCCCACTATTAGCATCGCATACTGTAAGCACCCAATTTTGGGATGACTGGAGCATGGATGCGACAGAGGACCCGATGATGTAAATTGACTATGAAATTAGATTTATTGGATCTAATTTAATGGTTTTGATCTAAATGGTAAATTTATTTTCTTTCAGATCCTATTTTTAAATTTTATTTATTTGTTTATTTATTCATTTATTATATTTTTTTTTCTTAAAAAATTCCAAACAAAAAATTAAAAAAAAAACAAAAGGAAGAGGAATGGGCCATATGGCCCATTCAATTTGTAAATTGAAGAGTGGTCATTGCCATCATTTCTTTCCTTTCTATTTTCAACCAAAAATAGCCTATTTTCGTTCGAAAATAGGACGTCCGTAAGTTTTTTTTATCCTTATTTTTTATTGGTTGTTATTTTTTATTTGATAAATATGTTTGTTTTATTTGTTAAATAAATTGATAAATATTGTTTTTATTGGATAAATAATAAAAATAATTTTTTTATCCTGTACCCAACTTAGAGTGACAGGTTATGTCTTTTATAAATATGGGATTAACTCACTTCACAGAGGAGGGGGGACTCCAAGGGTTTTATTTTTTCTCTGCATTTTCTGATTCTTAGCCGTTAGCCAAAAAAAAGCTCAATTCTCTTTCTTTGATTTCTACGTACTTTTCTTTTACTTCTGGCCATAATCACATTCAAATAAATCAAAAATCATAGACAAACATAACAAAAGCCACATGCTTTCATTAACGGTGATCATCTTCTGAGGGGCAATCAATACTGCATCCTATTCTCAAATCTTCATCTCCTCCTTTTATTTTGATTTTGATTTTATTTTTTATTTGATTTTTGTTTATTATTTTCAATCATTCATTAACTAATTTTACTTTTTTTCTATTTTTATGATGGTGGGAGTACCCTAAACTGTGGAGTGAATTGACCCATAGAAAACTCATGAAGATCCATGGAATGTCATGGATTAAATTCTATATTTTAACATAAATTTTAGATTTTTTTATCATTTTGTGTTATTTTATTTATTTTGGCTTTATGGGTTGTATTTAGTTTTATTTTATTAATATGTACGTAGGTTATAATAGCCCCAATAGTGGGAATAGTAAAATATTTACTTTTTTTGTTTTTTAAAATCAATTAGTAAATTAGGGTTTATTTGGTAAACCTTAATTAAAATCAATGGTGGCTTTATATTAATTTTAGGTTGTATGTAATTAAAATTAGGGTTAGAAAAATTACAGGATATTTGTTTTTGATTTGTTATTTTCTTTATTTTTATTATTTGGGGTTGTTTGTTATTTTTTATTCGTTTTGGGCCCCAAGCCCACGTGTCGATCTAACTCACTAATAAAATAGGCCTTTAAAATTAAATTTAGGTTTAATTAACTTTAAAATCAATTTAGGCCCATTTAGGTTAATTTAGACTTTAGGCCCATTTTATATAATTTAAAATAAATTTAGACTTAGCTCAGCCCATTAAATTATTTCTTTTAAAATAAATAGGTTTAAGATCATTTCATTTAAATTAAAATAAGTAGAACTAGGCCCATTGAATCAAATCCATTTTTTCTTAAGTTTGGTAGACTTAGGCCCACTTTTAGAATTAAAAATAATAGATTTAAGTTCACTAATACAATTAAAATATCGGCCCACCTTTAGTTCTATTTCACTTGTAAATAAAATAAGTAGATTTAGCTAACTTAAAATTTAAATCAAATGTAGTTTAGATTTAGGGATGTTACGCCTAGAATGCATTTTTTATGTGCTTTTCCATGGATTGTTTGCCTTAGGGTTAGATGGATGTTCAATTAGAGTTTAATGAAATT
>CATIWM010482459.1:0-12807 GCA_949671775.1 Mallotus repandus
TTCAACTCTTCCACAGATGAATTCAATTTCTTTCCTCAGTTTGATGAAATAGAGCAACCACCAGTGGAGCAACCAGGTGAACACCAACAAGAGCACGCAACACCACCTGCCTCACCAATGCAAAGTGATACAGGAAACTCACCGCCATCCTTCCTGGCTGAAAGCAATAAAGAACGCATAAGAAGTCTTGATGATCTGTATGAGGTGACTGATCGACTTGAAAATCTCAATCTTTTTTGCCTTTTTGCTGATTGTGAACCAGTAAATTTCCAAGAAGCTGCGCAAGATGGAAAATGGAGAAATGCAATGGATGATGAAGCAGAAAAGGTTGATCCAACACTTTTTAAGAGTCTAGTTGGATGCTTACGATATCTAACTTGTACAAGGCCCGACATTCTCTATGCAACAGGACTTGCGAGTCGTTACATGGAGACTCCAACAACTACTCATTTCAAGGCTGCAAAGAGAATTCTTCGCTACCTTAAAGGTACAAAAGATTTTGGCTTATATTATTCAGTTTCTGATGATTGCAAGCTCGTTAGATATAGTGACAGTGATTGGGCCGAAGATAGCGATGATCGAAAAAGCACAACTGATTTTGTGTTTTTCCTAGGAGACACCGCTTTCACTTGGATGTCAAAGAAGCAACCAATTATACCCCCTCCCATTGTGTGTTATATACAATGAAAAATAAGAGAGAAAAACAAGAAGCAAAGCTTCTGCATTGTTAGAATTCAGAATTGATTTCATCATCCATTGCATTTCTCTATTTTCCATCTTGCGCAGCTTCTTGGAAATTTACTGGTTCACAATCAGCAAAAAAGCAAAAAAGATTAAGATTTTCAAGTCGAACAGTCACCTCATAAAGATCTTCAAGACTTCTTATGCGTTCTTCATTTCTTTCAGCCAGGAAGGATGGCGGTGAGTTTCCTTTATCACTTTGCATTGGTGAGGCAGGTGGTGTTGTATGCTCTTGTTGGTGTTCATCTGGTTGCTCCACTGGTGTTTGCACTGCTTCATCAAACTGAGGAAAGAAATTGAATTCATCTGTGGAAGAGTTGAATTCCCATTCACCTTCTTCATCAAACATCACATCTTGGCTGATCACTAACTTTTTGTTGTTTGGATTGTATAGTTTGCACCCTTTTGAATGAATAGAATAGCCGATGAAGATGTATTCAGCCAGGAAGGATGACGGTGAGTTTAATTAAAGATTATTTGAGTGTTTTGTGTTTAACAAAGTGGTATTAGAGCCAAATACTGGCATATAGTATACCAAATCGAAGCTCTTGGAAAGACGAATCCAACGTCGCCGGAATCACCCTGATCGGAGTTTGGACGCGCCGCCAATCGCCGCCGGAAGTTTGCTGCCAATCAACTCAGTGAGTTGAAGCCGAGTCCAGCCGAGCCGAATCCTGAAGCCGAGCCGAGCCGAATCCTGAAGCCGAGCCGAGTCCTGCCAAGCCGTTGACTGAGCCGCTCAGCCGTTTGGCCGAGCCGTCAAACCATCTGACTGAGCCGTTGACTGAGCCGCTGAGCTGTTTGACCGAGCCTGTTTGACCAAGCCGTTGACCGAAGTTGACTTTTTGACCGGAGTCCATCCTAAGGTTTTTCGGCGTTCCGGATCCATTCGTGAGGTCGGTTTTTACAAATTCTTTTCAGATTAAATAATATGGCAAATGGTGTGGCATCTTTTCAAGTTCCAACACTCAACAACAACAATTACGACAATTGGAGTATCAAAATGAAAGCTCTCCTTGGTGCACATGATGTTTGGGATGTCATAGAGAAAGGCTACAATGAACCACAAAATGAGGCGTCACTATCCCAGTCAGAAAAGGATAGTTTAAAAGATTCAAGAAAGAAGGACAAGAAGGCTCTCTTTCTTATCTATCAAGCCTTAGATGATGATAATTTTGAGAAAATTTCAGATACAACCTCTGCTAAACAAGCATGGGAGAAGCTACAAACATCATATAAAGGAGAAGAAAAAGTGAAGAAGGTGCGTCTTCAAACCTTAAGAGGGGAGTTTGAATCTCTGCACATGAAAGGAGGTGAGACTATTTCTGATTACTTTTCCAGAGTTTTAGCTGTTTCTAATCAACTTAAAAGAAATGGTGAAAAGCTAGAAGATGTCAGAATAATGGAAAAGATACTCCGCTCATTAGACCCAAAGTTTGAGCATATTGTTGTAACTATAGAAGAGACGAAAGACTTAGAAGAAATGAAGATTGAGCAGCTTCTAGGCTCATTACAAGCCTATTAAGAGAAGCACAAGAAGCAGCAATGAATCATTGAGCAACTCCTAAACTACAGCTCAAAGATATGCATCAAAGCCAAGGCAATGAAAGAAATCAACGTGGCCGAGGTAGAAGCAGAAGTCGTGGATGAGGTGGAAGTCATGGTCGTGGACGAGGTTGGAGTTCTTACAATAGCAACTTCAACAACTATGAGAAAGATGAAAGTTCTACAAGAAGTCATGAGGGAGGCAATCCAAACTCAAAGTACAATAAATCTCAAGTTCAATTTTAAAATTGTCAGAATTATGGCCATTATGCATCAAAATGTAGAGCTCCCAGCAGTAAGGTTAAAGAAAAGACCAATTATGTAGAAACAAAGTTCGAGGAGAAGACAATGTTACTATCCTGCAAAACCAATGTTGAAGATCAAGGAAGTACTTGGTATCTTGATACTGGTGCAAGCAACCAGATGTGTGGAAAAAGAAGTATGTTCGTGGAACTCAACGAATCAGTGGTTGGCAATGTTTCATTTGGTGATGATTCAGAAGTGTCAGTAAAAGGAAGAGGTAACATCCTTATTCATGCTAAAGATTATAGTCATCAGTTAATTTCTGATGTCTATCATATGCCTCATATGACGTGCAACATTTTAAGTATGGGTCAGCTTTTAGAAAAAGGCTATAATTTTTACACAAAAGATTATAGTCTTTTTATAATAAATGGCAAAGGAGAATTAATAGCCAAAGCAAAAATGTCAAAGAATAGACTGTTTCCTTTGAATATTCAAAATGATGTTGTAAAGTGTTTGAAAGCTTGTTACAAAGATGCATCATGGTTATTTGATCTGATTTGGGCACCTAAACTTTGGAAGCTTGGAACTATTATCGAAGAAGAGAATGGTGAGAGGACTACCTTGCATCAACCATCCATATCAATTTTGTGAAGGGTGTTTACTTGGAAAGCAGTTCGGAAATAGCTTTCCCAAGGAATCATACTCAAGAGGCAAGAAACCATTAGAGCTCATTCATACTGATGTGTGTGGGCCAATTAGTCCAAGCTCTCTTAGTAAAAATAACTATTTCCTTCTTTTTATTGATGACTTTTCAAGAAAAACTTGGGTATATTTCTTGAAACAGAAATCAGAAGTCTTTGAAGTATTCAAGACATTTAAAGCTGCTGTGGAGAATGAGAGTGGCCAGAAGATAAAAGCATTGAGATTAGATCGAGGAGGAGAATTCACTTCAAAAGAATTCTAAGAGTTCTATGCAACAAGTGGAATTCGGCATTTTCTCACTATTTTGAGATCTCCACAACAAAATGGTGTTGCAGAAAGAAAAAATAGAACCATCCTTGATATGACACGAAGCATGCTCAAAAGCAAACATTTGCTGAAAGAATTTTGGGCTGAAGCAGTGGCTACAACAGTCTACCTATCCAACTGATCTCCAATAAGAAGTGTTTGGGGAAAGACACCGTAAGAGGCCTGGAGTGGAAGAAAGACCGGAATTTCTCATCTCAGAGTATTTGGAAGTGTAGCCCATGTTCATGTACCAGATGAAAGAAGAACCAAGCTTGATGACAAAAGTAAAAGATACATCTTCATTGGCTATTCTACTCATTCAAAAGGGTACAAAATGTACAATCCAAACAGCAAGAAGTTTGTGATCAGCCGAGATGTGATGTTTGATGAAGAAGGTGAATGGGACTTTAACTCTTCCACGGATGAATTCAATTTCTTTCCTCAGTTTGATGAAGTAGAGCAAACACCAGTGGAGCAACTAGGTGAACATCAGTAAGAGCATGCAACACCACCTACCTCACTAATGCAAAGTGATAAAGGAAACTCACCACCATCTTTTCTGGCTAAAAGAAATGAAGAACGCACAATAAGTCTTAAAGATCTCTATGAGGTGATTGATTGACTTGAAAATCTCATTCTTTTTTGTCTTTCTGCTGATTAATAACTAGTGAACTTCCAAGAAGCTGCGCAAGATGAAAAATGGAGAAATGCAATGGATGATGAAATCAAAGCCATTGAAAAGAATGACACATGGGAACTCACTGCTCTTCTAAAAGGACACAAGCCAATTGGTGTCAAATGGGTCTACAAAATAAAGAAGAATGCTAAAGAAGAGGTTGAAAAGCACAAAGCAAGGCTAGTT
Organism: Mallotus repandus; assembly: GCA_949671775.1. Taxonomy (NCBI): domain Eukaryota; kingdom Viridiplantae; phylum Streptophyta; class Magnoliopsida; order Malpighiales; family Euphorbiaceae; genus Mallotus; species Mallotus repandus. The sequence continues at coordinate 4,403 of CATIWM010482459.1, forward strand.
GCCAAAGGCTATAATCAAAAAGTTGGAATTGACTATGATGAGGTATTTGCTTCTATTGCACGCTTAAAGACTGTGAGACTGATTATTTCTTTAGCAGCTCAAAATAGGTGAAGATTCACCAGATGGATGTAAAGCCTGCCTTTCTAAATGGAGTTCTTGAAAAGGAAGTCTACATTCAATAACCACCAGGCTATGAAGTCAAAGGACAAGAATCCAAAGTTCTAAGGTTAAAGAAGGCTCTTTATGGGTTGAAGCAAGCACCCAGAGCGTGGAATAGCAGAATTGACAAGTATCTTCAACAGAATGGATTTTTCAAATGTCCATATGAACATGCCCTCTATTTCAAAATCAAAGATGGAGATGTCTTTATCGTGTGCCTATATGTGGATGATTTGATCTTCACCTAAAGTAACCCCAACATGTTCAAAGATTTCAAAAAAGAAATGACAATGGAGTTTGAGATGATGGATATTAGATTGATAGCATACTACCTCGGCATTGAAGTCAAGTAAAAGGAAGATGGAATTTTTATCTCGCAAGAAAGCTACACAAAGGAGATCCTCAAGAAATTCAATATGGATGATTGCAACCCAATAAGCACACCGATGGAGTGCGGAATCAAGTTATTCAAAGACGATGAAGCAGAAAAGGTTGATCCAACTCTTTTTAAGAGTCTAGTTGGATGTTTGCGATATCTAACTTTTATAAGGCCTGACATTCTCTATGCAACAGGACTTGTGAGTCGTTACATGGAGACTCCAACAACCACTCATTTCAAGGCTGCAAAGAGAATTCTTCGCTACCTCAAAGGTACAATAGATTTTGGCTTATATTATTCAGTTTCTAATGACTACAAGCTCATTGGATATAGTGACAGTGATTGGGCCGGAGATAGCGATGATCGAAAAAGCACAATCGGTTTTATGTTTTTCCTAGGAGACACCGCTTTCAGTTGGATGTCAAAGAAGCAACAAATTGTCACTCTCTCAATATGTGAAGCTGAGTATGTTACTGCTACAACGTGTGTTAGTCATGCAATTTGGCTCTGAAATTTGTTGAAAGAATTGAACATGTCACAAGTGGAACCAACAGAGATTCATGTTGACAACAAGTCAGAAATAGCTTTAGCCAAGAATCCAGTGTATCATGATCGGAGCAAATACATCGATACTCGGTACCATTACGTAAGAAAATGCATTACAAAGAAAGATGTAAAACTGAAATATGTGAAGTCTCAAGATCAAATTGCAGATATTTTCACTAAGCCACTGAAGACTGAAGATTTTATGAGGTTGAGAATTATGCTTGGTCTTATAAAACAAGTTTAAAGGGGGGTGTTGAATAATTAAACTTGTTTCATAGATGTGGTTTTAATTAAAAGAAGAAAAGTTGTGGCTAAAATTAAAAGAGGTATGATAATTGATGTTAGGTGTTAGATTTAATGTGCGTGGTTTTAAATATTTTGTATTAATTTATTTATAAGCATATTTTGTGGTTTGTATTAGTTTGGGATTAGTATAAATACCCCCTCTTCTATGCATTGTAATCATCAAGCAAGAAATTTAAATATTAAAGCTTGAGTTATAAGAGTTGTAGTGTGTTTAAGAGAGTTTGAGTAAAGATTGTTTGAGTGTTTAGTGTTTAACAAGTATTGCTAAAGGACAGGCCTGACCACAGTCAAACTGCTGGTGCAAATGGTAGAAGAAGAACAAACTAATTTTTCCCCCCAGATGAGAAGACAAGGCGCTGCAGAAAGAGAGCCTTCCGCCACTGCTAAATGCAGTATGGTTCCTGTTTTTTACAAGCCAACACCCTGCAGGAGACAAGAGAAAACTACACCAACAGCTCATACCGCCTGCAATAGTGGCGATATGGGTACTGTTTCTTTTTTAATTTTTTTATTTGATGTGCTATTTAAATGTAAAGCTTTCTTTTTATAATAAATAATAGGGGAAATTACATAAAAAATTCCAACCTTTGGGGGTACTTTCAAATAAAACCCTATTCAATTTTTTCTTTCAAATATAACCACAATCTTTAAAACGTTATAAAAAAAGCCCTCATTGGATGACTGTACTGGTAACAAGAGATGAAATTATTTTTTATGATCTAGAGGGCCTACTTCAATGACTATTCTAGTAACAGGAGATGAAACCGATGTATTTGCCCCCAAATTGGTATTTTCTTCCCTCCAATCGAGTGTTTCATTTTGGATTAGCAGACTGTTTAGACAGATAAAAGTGTAACTTAGTTATTATAACAAATAACTCAGCATACTAGGTATATAAAATTTCAGCTTAGCATACTAGGTATATGAAATTTCAATGAAAAACTCAGCATTACCAGTACAGTTATCTAATGAGGCTTTTTTTTATAACATTTCAAAAATTGTGGCTATATTTGAAAGAAAAAATTAGATAGAATTTTATTTGAAAGTACCCCTAAAGATTGGAAATTTTTATGTAATATCCCTAAATAATAATTTAATATTTAATAATATTAAAATAAAAAAATAAAAAATTAATAATTTCGCATGGCCAAACCAAAACAAATTTTGCATGCCAACCAAAACGATTTTGCATAGCCAAAATTGTGATTAATTTTTAATTTTTAATTTTTTTTTCATTTTAATATTATATTAATTATAACATCATCATCATCATCATCATTATTATTATTATTATTATTATTATTATTATTATTAATATTTTGACCATATGAGCTATCTCAATTTTTTTATTTTAATATTATAATAATGATGATGATTATTATTATTATTAATATTATTACTATTATTATTATTATTATTATTATTATTCGAAAATAAAAAAATTAAGATGGCCCAGATGGCCAAAAAAATTAATAATAATAATAATAATAATAATATTATTATTATTATATTAAAATTAAAAACTAATCACAATTTTGGTCATGCAAAATTATTTTGGTTGGCCATGCAAAATTTGTTTTGGTTTGGCCATGCAAAATTGTTAATTTTTTATTTTAATATCATAATAATTATAACATTATTATTATTATTATCATTATTATTATATTTGTGTGGACATAAAAAAATTAAAATGGCCCAAAAAATTAATAATAATAATAATGATAATGTTATAATCATTATAATATTAAAATTAAAAACTAAAAAATTAAAAAATTAAAAAATAAAAACTAATCACAATTTTGGCCATGTAAAATTGTTAATTTTTAATTTTTTGTTTTTTATTTTAATATTATAATGATTATAACATTATTATTATTATTATTATAATTTAATATATTATTATTATTAATAAAAACTAGGCCATAATTGTCATTTCAATACATTTCAATGCCTAGATTAATTAGCTTGGGCACGGGACAAATTTTTTTGTCCATTCCGGAGGGGACAAATCAGCTTTGAAGCTTTATTTTTTTTAATACTAACTATTACATATTAATCATTATTATTTTTTTTAATCATTTTATTCTTGATGTGTATAATATTTACATATATTTGAGTTGACTTTTAATAAATTATTGAACAAAAATTAGAATAATTTAAGTAAAATATAAGTTTAAATAGAAATTATATTAGTATTAGTGTTTTAATTAGGATTTTATTGTTTAAAGCATATTAAACACTTTTGCTTCTCTTCTGTTTGCAGTGGCCTTTGGTTAGCATTGAGATATGCACAGCGCTGCGAAGCTATACGTTTAGCGCTGCAACTTTCGTTCATTTTTATTTCTATTTGTGTTCTTCACTAATTAAATACAACATATATATTAACTAAAATATATACATAAAAATATTTACTATTAAATATCCATAACTATATTACAAACAAATGTTTCTAATAAAATATAAAAACTTTTACCAATATACAACATATTAAATCATTTTATTTTTAAAATAAAATATAACAATTTTTATCAATTTTCAACATATTAAATTATTTTATTTTTAAACAACATACCTTTTTATGTTACAAGTCACCTCCTCAAGATGAACTTATAATTAACTTTTTTTAATAAATTAATTTCTTAAAAAAAAGTTTAGTTTTTTAATTACAGTTCCTTCAATAATATGTGCTCTTGTTATTGTTCACAAATATTATATAATTACTTTTATATAATAACTTTTTATCAAAGTAATTAAATGGTATTTTCTTTTGTACAGAAATAATACAAATACAAGGTATATATAGGCTGAATAGTAGCCTATATTAGCCTATATAACAATTACAATAGCCTATATACATAATACAACAAATAGAATAACAAAGTGATAAAAGTAAGAAACAAACTAATAACAATACAAATAACAATACAAACTAATAACAACACATTACTATTCCTTAACAACCCCCTGAAAATCCATGGGCAAAGGAAGTAGAGACATATGAGTATGAAGAGTGCAGAAGCGTTCTTTGCCCAGTGGTTTTGTACATCGACAAGCCGATCTTGAGATTTTACAAATCTAATGTCGAGAGAGCCAACTTTAACTTGTTCATGAACGAAGTGAAAATCCAGTTCAATATGCTTTGTTCTTGCATGGAAGACTGGATTAGCTGATAGGTAAATGACACCAATGTTATCACACCACAACAAAGCCTTAGAACATTGAAAAACACCAAGTTCATTAAGCGAGGAACGTAACCATAGTAATTCGGCAGTGGCATTAGCAAGTGCTTTGTATTCACTTTCAGTAGATGAATGAGCAGTATTTTGCTTTTTGGACATCCAAGAGATAAGAGATTTCCCAAGATAGACCCCATAGCCACTTGTAGAACTCCAATCATCTGGGCATCCACCCCAGTCACTGTTACTAAAACATTGAGGAGTGTAGTTTGAATCACTGGATAGAAGAAAACCATGATAAGAAGTTCCTTTCAAGTACCGAAGTAAGCGTTTAACGCCAATGAGACTCGGTAGGAGAGTGCATGAATTGACAAAGCTTATTGACGGAAAAAGCTATGTCAGGTCGTATGATGGTAAGTTTCTGCAGAGAACCAACGATGCATCGATACTCATCACCATTTGAAATGGAAGAACTACCATGCTTGGACAAGGGCATATAAAAGGCCATTAGAGTGGAGCATGGCTTTACATCAACCATATGAGTGCGAGTGAGCAAGTCATGTAGATATTTGTGTTGGGTAAGGAGTAGCTCAGCTGAAATTTTATAAGTAGTAATGCAGAGAAAGTAATGGAGAGAACCTAAGTCTCGGACAGGAAATTCCTGTTGAATGACCAAAGTGAACTTATGAACAAGAGCAATGTTGGAGCTGGTAACTAAGAGATCATCAACATAACACAAAAGAAATAAGTGATCAGTGCCAGTATTATAAATAAAAAGAGAGGTGTCAGCTTTGGATGGGTGAAAACCGAAAGCACATAAAAACACTTGTAATCTATGAAACTATGCCCGAGGGGCCTATTTAAAGCCGTAAAGAGACTTGTGCAATCGACAAACATAGGTATGACGTATAGAATTAATAAAACCTTGAGGTTGTTCCATATAGACCTCTTCATTAAGATTTCCATGAAGAAAGGTATTAGAAACATCAAGTTGATTAATAGGCCAATTTTTCTTAATAGCAATGGCAAGAATAGTGTGAATTGTCATTGTCTTTACCACATACTAAAAGTTTCATGATAGTCAACACTAGAACATTGGGTGTACCCTTTTGCCACAAGACGAGCTTTGTAACACTCAATATGAACAGATGGAGTTCTTTTAATGAGGAACACCCATTTATTGTCAACCATATTTTTGGTTGAAGGATGTAGAACAAATGACCATGTGTTGTTAATTTGAAGGGCCCGTATCTCATCTTGCATTGCTAAACACCATTCCTTCAAATTCTTGGCTTGCTTCTATCTAGTGATTCAAACTGCACTCTTCAATATTTTAGTGACAGTGACTAGGGTGGTTACCCAGATGATCGAAGGTCTAAAAGTGGCTATAGGGTCTATCTTGAGAAATCTCTTATCTCTTGGATGTCCAAGAAGCAAAATAATATTACTCGTTCATCTACTGAAAGTGAATACAAAGCACTTGCTAATGCCACTGCCGAATTACTATGGTTATGTTCCTTACTCAACAAACTTAGTGTTTTTCAATATTCTAAGGATTTGTTGTGGTGTGATAACATTAGTGTCATTTACCTATCAGCTAATCCAGTCTTCCATGCAAGAACAAAGCATATTGAATTGGATTTTCACTTCGTTCGCAAACAAGTTAAAACTGGCTTTCTCGACATTAAATTTCTAAAATCTCAAGACCAGCTTGCCGATGTATATACAAAACCACTAGGCAAAGAACGCTTCTGCACTCTTCATACTCATATGTCTCTACTTCCTTTGCCCATGGATTTGCGAGGGACCGTTAAAGAATAGTAATGTATTGTTATTAGTTTGTATTGTTATTAGTTTCTTTCTTACTTTTATCACTTTGTTAATCTATGTGTTGTATTATATATAGGCTATTATAATTATTATATAGGCTATTATTCAACCTATATATACCTTGTATTTGTATTATTTCTATACAAAAGAAAATACCATTTAATTAATTTTATATTATGTTAAAATGTGTGTATATAAAGTTAAGCTTGTGTCAACAATATGGCAAATTTTTCGCTCAGTAACACCATTATGTTCATAAGTATATGGACAGGCAAGATGGTGCACAATTCCACAAGTCTTAAAATATTGATGGAATTTTTGATATTCACCACCAAAATCAGATTGAAATTGTTTAATATGATAATTAAATTGGTGAAGAACAAATGCTTGAAATTGAAAGAATGTATTATAAACTTCACTTTTATTCTTTAAAGGGAACAACCAAGTAAACTTGGTGAAATCATCCACAAAAAGCACAAAATAACGATGTCCTAAGGAAGAAGTCATTGGAGTAGGACCCCAGACATCCGAGTGAATCAACTCGAATGGGGCGGAAGTATGGTGGTTAACTAGGGGCCAGTGGGAACGGGATAATTTTCCTAAACCATAAGAAGAACATAAAATTGATTTGGATGGTAAGCTACTTAAATTATTTTGTTGAAGAATTTTTGAAACAGTGGTGGAGTGGGGGTGACCAAAATGAGCATGCCATTGCTCAAAAGAACATCTTTCACCAAGTAAAGCTTGCTTTAAACTAGGCAGTAACACATAAAGACCATATTTACTCGGTCCATGCAACAGGATTGCCTTGCTCACCTGATCCTTGGCCAAAATTCAAAATAATAAGCATTGTCAAAAGTAAATTTTTGGACAAATAAAAATGATTTTGTAATTTTAGGAACAAGTAAAACATCCTTAAAGTAAAAGGAACGAGAATGAGCAGTGTATATAGCAGTACCAGTATAAGATATATTGAGACCTCGGCCATTACCAACACGAATATGATCATTGCCTGTATACTCATTTGCAATACCAAGATGGGAGATGTCGGGAGTCATATGGTGTATGGCTCTAGTGTCTGGGTACCATGTTGAAGTGTGGAGAGGTTGTGGAGTAAACAAGGGCGAAGAAGGGACTGTCGAAGTGTGCCAAGGCATGGACTGATTTTGGAGCCAAGTGACATTAGCTTGTGTTCCAAAAGAATATCGGCCATTACTAGAAGAAAAGGGTAACTTGTAGCGACATCTACACCGGTCGGCCGTGTGGTTGTGATTTCTGCAAATTTCATGTAACAACAAGTGTCCATGAAGTTCATTGAAGGATACAGGGTCAGGACAGAGATTAAGAGTAGTAATGATGGGATGGAATTTAGAGCCAATATTTCTATAAATAATGGCATTGAATTCAACAACAGAGAGTTTTCGGCCTGCCATAGCCAATTCATCTGCTAGTGCCTTGGCCTTTTATAAATACTGGGAAACACTCAAACCATTGTGTTTGAGTTCTTGTAATTCAATATTTAATTGAAGCTGGTGATTTTGAGATATGGAGCCAAAAACATGTGCTAATGCTTGCCAAACTTCATATGATGAAGTAAGTCCAATAATATAGGGAAAAACATCCTCACTTAAAGAAGAAAGAATCCAGGCTAATAAAGTTTGATCTTTGAGAAACTAAGAATCATATTCAGGATTAATAGTTGGTGTAGAAGTATTATTTTCTGAGGTTAGGTATTTTGGTGGTGGTGAGATACTACCATCAACGAAACCAGTGAGTTTGGGCAATTTAGAATAGGAAGAAATTGTGTCTTCCATGTGAGGTAATTATGAGAAGTAAGCTTAATTGAAAAAGTGTGATTAGTAGATTATGAAGGTGTAGTAGTAGGAGAAATAGGAACAATGGAGGTTGAACTCGTGGTGCTTGCCATGATAAAGAAAAGATTTATTTATTTGTGTATTTTTATTCTTCCATAAGTTGGCATTTCATGTATCTTGAATGATAAGAAGCAA